>NEWO01000443.1:186210-198439 GCA_003013225.1 Phalaenopsis aphrodite | reverse complement strand
TATATATATATATATTCTTTTCCTTTCAGGGATTGTTGTCAATCATTTCTTTTTCTTTTTCAAGTGAGGATTACTATATTTGGATAGCCTTTAATGATTTTGAACATCACATTTCTTTCCCTAAATTTGAAACTCAAAGCATTCCTTTACCTTATAAGGATTTCATATCTTTTACATCATTGAGCCCCAATCTTTTCTTCTCAAATGAATTTCTAAGATTCTTAAAATTTCAAAATATATTTTTCCTTACTTTAAATAGTTAACTATAGTCATATTCTCTTATACTAAATATCTTAATCTACAAAATTAATTTTCCTTACAAAATATTCCTTTAAATCTACCATAATATTTAAATATCTACAAAATATAGTTATCTGAATTAAATTCACTACAAAAAATCATATTAATAATTTTGAAAACATTAAAATTGAGAACATCTAATAGTTAATCTTTTTCATCCCTCCCCCCAAACTTAAATTTTTCAATATCAAATGATACAGGTGGAAAGAAAATTCTAAATATAAATCATACCTCACTACTTTAGGCATTTTCATCATTCTGAAATTTTTGCAGTTCCTTCTAAAAATTTTAACTTCAACTGGTCTGTAATATTAGGAGCTTTCTATACATATAAATCTTTAGAGAATTTGTTGGGTAATAAAATTTTGAAATAAGTACAAAATTGAACATTATACAAACACAATCTTTTGCTAACACATCCATCATACTAAAAAAAGTAATTATAAATATATTAAACTACAAATAAAAATCACATCACATTACAATTTTACAAAATACTAATCAACATCTATTATGACTACACATGCAAGTTTCAACTGCCACACTAAACATTTATGACAATAATTAAAAATTATCTAATTGCAACATAAAAATTAAGAAAATGAAATTACAAACAAACAAACATCTATCTCTATTACAAAATTACAAAAATAAAAGTATAGCAAATACTATCATATATCAAAGTCCCATACTATATCCTCATCTACCTGGTCAGCAGGTGGATTTGGCTGATACAGAGTATAACGTGGGCATTCAAGAAAAGTAACCTCAAAATCACCTCTGTAGTGTCAGGCCCGAGCTTTGTAGTAAGTTATCCCAAAGTTAGAATGCCTTTGTAGGTACTCACTATCATAATCATGTCTACGTTCTAATCCCCAAATTCTTTCATTTTTTTGCTCCATACTTTTCCGCTGTAAGGTTAACTCATTCATTAAAACATTCAGGGTAGGGGAGCTAGAGGAAGTAATGCCATAACTAGTATAGGGGATATCTCTACTAGTAGAAGGTTCTTATGTCCCACTCCCAGATCTCCATTTTTCATGTGATTCATATGTCTTCAAATTAGCTTTACTGATATGTTTCATAGGTTAAATCCATTTTTCATCATCTCCAGCTTCAACTGCAGAAAGTTGGCAATGTGCATAAATGAGGTCAGGATGTCCCAGACCTCCACTTGATTCACTCTTTGTTGTGGTCAATATATTCTTATAAATAATTCTCCCCACATTTTTTATTTTGATTATTCTGAATACATAATATCTGAATAGCTCTATCTCTTGTTACCTCACTATGGTGATAGGTAGGTAACAGAGTATAGGAAATAAAATAACCTCACGCTTTAGATGTGGCATTCAACATGGAAGCAGGAAAATTTATCCTTTCTCGTTGCTTTATCTTTCATGCCCCTTTCCTATTAGTGAGAAAGTAGATGACATCATTTAGTGGGCCTTCCATTGTACTAAAGGTTTCATAATTGTAGTTATAGGAGTCTGAAACTTCATAAAATGAGTTAATGCGGGCGGCACTAAAATCAACAGAAAAACCCCTTACTCAAACGGTTCCGTCCTCAGAATAGATTGAATTGGCATAAAATTATTTCAAGACTCGACGACATCCGTTCAATCATTCTAGACATAAATTTTAAGTGATTAAATGATGTACTAACCCAAATGAACATTCACAACACAAAACCTTACAATTATATATAAATTCTAAGAGTTATAGTACACTTTACACGAAACACATAAGTTTGGTATTTTCTCAACCTCAATACATCAATTCAGCGTCGCAATCCAAGCCACAACACTCTAAAAACTGAAAACAAACATCCTATGCTCAATCTCAGCCATACTGAGATCTAAAAGCAAATTTACAAAGTGACCTAAGCACAAAAGTTCAAATCAAATCACACACTTAGACATACAAGTGGCAAAGTAAATATACTACTCTTTTGATTTTGTGCTTGTTTTTACTCTGATATCACCCATTGATTGAACATGAATGAAGAGGTTATAGAAGGGTTGGTATGGGAATTCTTCAGTAGAGTCATCCTCTATCAATCCCATCTTCCTCACCAATTGTATCAAACTTCCTTCGATATGTCCAGAGTGATCAAAATGCTCTTTCATCCTCTAGTCTAGTTGATAAAAAAAATCAGAGATATTGTTAATTGCATTCATAACATTTTGCACATCTTTCTCCAGTTTCTTGATTCTGGATAGGATCACTAGTGTCTTGTCTGGAACTAAAGCCTGAATAGGAAGTGAATTTTGAGACAATTGATCTACAATAATAGTCATATCATTTTGATCTTCATTGGCTAGAAACTTCTCAATTAGGTCTAAAGGCTTCCAAGGTAGAAGTACCTTTTCCCAATTCTCATAAAATACTTGGAACCGTCTGCAAAGTAAGAGAATTATTGAAGGATGTCCAAGCCCATAAGTTGATCCATGAACGATCAGGCCCAAAACCGACTTAACAATTATCGATCCAATATCAATCTGCAGTCCCATTTGAATACAATAATTTAGAATAACACTCTCTTTGGTAACTTTACCGATCCTCATTATCGGTAAAAGTTTTGTAGAAATGAAGAAGTGTCAATGTTTATAAATAGGGTTTAGAAGTGTAGCAGAGAAACTAACATACCTGTTTTCTCTCATTTTCCACTCTTCAGTCTTGTTCGTCAAATATTGGTAGATTTCATTCATCAGATTTCTTATCAGGACGAAGTTGAAATAATGGCAGAAGGGAACATTCTTGATCATATATAACTCATTAATCAGTGTAGGAGTAAAACTTATCCATCTGCCTCGCACATAGACGACTCCTTGGTTGATTCCATGCAAATTAACATAAAACTCCTTCACCACAGGAATGACTATAGCATCTGTAGTGTAGCACAACACTTCTCATCATCATCGCACCATCATATCTTCAATTATTGTTAAAGGAATTTTCAATCCTCGATTCACGAATACTCTTTCTTTGATTAATCCCTTCTTTGTTAGTGCTTTATTAACGATTCGTTGCGCCTCGGAACTAATGAACTTTCTCTGGTTGAACACTCAAAATCTATGGTTTTCAATGGAATTGGAAGCCATAGGGATGAATTTGGTGGAGTTTCACTTCGTTTTTGGGGTAATACGAATATAAGAATCGAATTTGGAAGTTTTTTGGGGGTAATACAAATATAAGAATTGAAATTGTTGGAGTTTCACTCACCTAAAACCCCAAAAAATAGTCATTTCAAACTCCAAAAACCATCATCCCGTCGTTCTTGTTATCGGTGGTATCAATGGCGCCATCAGTGAGCCTTTAAAATTAATTGTCTGGGCTCTCGGGAAAAACCCGTCGTTGGTGCCCAAGGCACAAATTTCATAGTTTTGCTCTGGTCCAAATGAGTTCTAATTTTTTCTATATATCCAATTTTTTTGATGATTCAAGGGTAAATATGAGTAGTAGAGTTCAATACTACCGCAAACTAATGATAATTTCAAACTAAAACACTATAATCGTAATAAAAATAAAGATAACTATGGGTTGTCTCCCATAAAGTGCTTGGTTTAACATCGTCAGCCTGACCTATTCAGATATCATTCCGGTTGACTGACCATTAAAACCTCTTTAACATTTGGTCTCTTACACTCAAAATACGGCTTTAGTCTATATCCATTTACTTTAAATCTATCCTCAGTCTTCTGATCTTCAATTTCAATAGCTCCGTAAGTATAAACATGAGTCACAGTAAAGGGTCCTAACCAACGAGACATCAATTTCCTAGGGAATAACTTCAGCCTTGTATTGTAAAGCAAAACTTCTTGTCCTCGTTCAAAGTTCTTTTGTTTAATCTTCCGATCATGCCATAACTTTAGTTTCCCTTTATAAATTATGTCGTTATCATAAGGTTCATTTCTTAATTCTTACAATTCATTCATTTGTAACAATCTCTTCTCACTAGCATTCTTCAAATGATAATTGAATTCTTTAATCGCCCAATATGCTTTATGCTCCAATTCTACTGGTAAGTGACAAGTCTTTCCAAAAATCATCTTGTAAGGAGTCATTCCAATAGGAGTTTTATAAGCAGTCCTGTAAGCCCTAACGCAGTATCTAGTCTAGTAGACCAATCTACTCTATTAGGATTTACAGTCTAATCAAGTATTTTTTTAATCTCTCTATTAGAAACTTCAGCTAACCCACTGGTTTGAGGGTGATAAGAAGTAGAGATTCTATGAATAACATTAAACTTTTCTGTCAATCTCTAAATGTATTTATTCCTAAAATGAGATCCTCCGTCAGTGATAATTACTCTCGACATTCCGTATCTAGTGTAAATATTTTTCATTAAAAATCTTAAAACATTTTTAGCGCCACAACGAGGTAAGGCTTGTGCTTCAATCCACTTTGAAATGTAGTCTACTGCAATTAATATGTATAAGTTTCCAGATGAAGGAATAAATGGTCCCATGAAATCCAATTCTTAAACATCAAAGATATCAACTTCTAACATGAAATTTAGAGGCATTTCATTTCTTCTAGATATATTGCCTACTCGTTGGCATCGATTAAAAGTTTTTATGTATCCAGTTCCAAAATGTCCTCCAAATTCAGAATAATGACATTTCTGAATAATTGATTGAGTTTCTTCATAAGGTACACATATTCCCATAATAAGATCCTTACATTGTTTATATAAATAAGGCTCATCCCAAAAATATGCTTTTGCATCATGAATGAATTTTCTTTGCTATTGTAATGTCAACATACGTGGCAAAATATCACTTACAATAAAATTAACAATATCAGCATAACATGGTATTTTCCACTCATTAATATTATAGAGTTTTTCATCAGGGAAACTGTCTGTAATTTCACTGTCGGTGTAAGATAATTCATGATATTCTAATCTCGATAAATGATCAGCAATTTGATTATCAGTTCTCTTTCTATCAATAACCACAAAATCAAACTCTTGCTTCAAAAGTATCTATCTAATTAACCTTGGTTTGACATCCTTCTTTTGAATCAGATATTTAATGGCAGAGTGATCAGTGTGCACAACACATTTAGTCCAAATTAAATATGATCTAAATTTGTCAAAAGCATACACTATAGCCAGTAACTCTTTTTCAGTAACAGTGTAGTTAATTTGAGTAATGTTAAGAGTTTTATTAGCGTAGTATATAACTTAAAAAATATTATCATACCTTTGTCCAAGAATAGCTCTAATAGCATAATCACTACCATCGCACATCAGTTTGAATGGTTTCTCCTAGTTGGGTGAAAGTATTATAGAGTTTGTGATTAGCTTTTCTTTTAATAACTCAAATGCATTTAAACAGTCTTCAGTAAACTCAAATTTCTTGTCCTTTTCTAAGAGTTGGCATAGAGGTTTGGTAATTTTTGAAAAATATTTAATAAAATGCCTGTAAAAACCAACATGTCCAAAAAAACTTTTAACCCCTCTTACATCAGTAGGAGGTGTTAATTTAGATATAACTTGAATTTTTGCATACTTCCATACCATTTTTCAAAATTTTGGGCCCTAACACTATTCCTCCTGCAACCATAAATTAACATTTCTCCCAATTTAGAACTAAATTAGTTCTTTCGCATAACTTCAAAACTTTTTTAAGATAATTTAAGCATGCGTCAAATGATGTTCCAAATACAGAGAAATCATCCATAAACACTTCTATTCCATCATCAATTAACTTACTAAATATAGACGTCATACATCTCTGGAATGTTGCAGGTGCATTACATAATCCGAACGGTTTTCTTTGAAAAGCAAAAGTTCCAAAAGTACTAGTAAATGTTGCCTTTTCTTGATCCTCAGGAGTAATGAGAATTTGATTGTAGCCAGTATATCCATCTAGAAAAAAATATTTGTGCCCAGCAAGTCTATCTAATATTTGGTCTAGGAATGGTAAAGGGAAGTGAACTTTCATAGTGACAGTTTTTAATTTTCTATAATCAATGCAAATACGCCACCAAGTAACTTGTTTTACAGGTATTAATTTATTATTCTCTTTTGCTTCAATAGTCACTCATCCTTTCTTAGGAACACAGTGAATTGAACTTACCCAAGCACTATCTGAAATAGGATATATAATTCTAGTGTCCAACCATTTCAAAATTTCCTTCTTGACTACTTCTTCCGTCATTGATGTTTAATCTCCTTTATGGATCAACTCTTTATTTATATTGTTCATCCAATATAATTTTGTGCATACAGATCAAAGTACTGATTCCTTTAATATCAGCTAAGGTCAAACCAAAAGCTTGTTTATATCTTTTTAATGTATCCAAGAGTCTTTATTCTTGCAAATCATTTAAACTTGAAGATATAATAATAGGTAATGTAGATGAGTTTCCCAGAAACACATACTTCAAGTGGTTAGGCAATGTTTTCAACTCAAGTTCAGGGGGTTTTATAATTGACGAAACTAGATTCTTATCAGCATTTCCTGTAATATCTAGCATCTCAAATCTTTCCTGAACATAATCTAATTCTTTATTTTCTATTTCATCCAAAATAATTTCATCTTTGTCTTCAAAATTTTTTTTCTTCAAAATATTCTTTAAAATGCTCGTTCAATAGACGTTCACTAATTTCCTTACAAAAACATTCATTGTCTCTTTAAACAGTAGGGTAGTTCATAGATTTCGAAATGTTAAAAGTCACTTCTTGATCGTTAACTCTCATAGTTAATTCTCCCATTTGAACATCTATCATAGCTCTTCCAGTAGCTAAAAAAGTTCTCCCTAAAATTATAGGTATTTCTTTATCTTCCTCCATATCTATAATAATAAAATTCACAGGAAAGATAAATTTATCAACTTTTACTAACACATCTTCTATAAATCCCTTAAGATAAGTAACTGAACGATACACTAATTGAAGAGTTATAGAAGTAGGTGAGACTTCTCCTAATCCTAATCTTTTGAAAATTGATAGTGGCAAAAGATTAATGCTGGCTCCCAAATCACATAAAGCTCTTCCATAAAATTTTTCACCAATAGTACATGGTATAGTGAAACTATCTGGATATTTCATTTTTTTAGGAAGCTTTTTCTGAATAATTGCACTAAACTCTTCGCTAAGTGCAACTGTCTCATTATCAATGAACTTCCTTTTCTTGTTCACAATATCTTTCATAAATTTCACATAATTGGGCATTTGCTATAAAGCTTCTACAAAGGGAATATTTACCGTTAATTTCTTAAGAATTTCTAAAAATGTGGAGAACTGTTTATCCTTTTTGTGTTGCTTCAATCTTTAAGGAAACGGTGGTGGAGGTTACTCCACAGTAATTTTCATTGGTGTAAGTGGATATTCTAAATCTGGGTATTCGTGATCCTTTTCTTTTTCTGAATCCACTTTCTCTTTTTCAGTTTTCATTTCTTTCTGCACATTTGTTTCCAATTCTTTTCCACTTCGTAATTGTATCGCTTTTAGCTATTCTTTTCCTTAATCTTTAGGATTTGATTCCACAATACTAGGAAAAGTTCCCAATGTTCTGTTATTAAGCACAGTAGCGATATTCCCCAATTGGTTTTCAATATCCTTGATAACAGTTCCTTGATTTTGTAGCTGGTGTCCTTGAATTTGTAATTAATTTCCTTGATTTTGCAATTGTTGACCCATGTTCAGTATCAGCTCTTCCATAGACAACTTTTTTCCTTAAATTAAGTGTTACTGTCAAATCCTAGAAGATAAGAAGGTCTATAATTAACATTTCCTTGGTTAGATGAATTTTCCAATGGGTTTACTGGGTTGTTTGCCCATTGTTGATTTATAGAAGAATTGTTATTCCATTTAAAATTAAGATGATTCTTCCAACCTGGGTTATAATAGTTCGAATAAGGATTATTGGGCTTATTGTTAATAGCATTTAGAGTCTTTTAAGAAGGCTAAACATCCATAAATTGCTAATATGAATTCTCTTCCATTATAGAAGGTGTTCGAGCATAATTCATTCCATAATGATCTAAGCAATCTCCAAAGCTAACATATATATTGCATGAGAATTATGGATACTAGCTACTCTTTTAGGATTTATCCATTCAGAGGGCCATTGGAAATTATTGGTAGCCATCTCATTTATTAACAAATAAGCCTCATCAAAAGGTTTTGACATTAAAGTACCATCAGTCATAGCATCTATAATCAATCTAAGAGATCTCACTAATACATTATAAAAAGTTTGAACTATCAACCAATTTGGTATTGAATGATGAGGGCACTTCCTAAGAAGATCTTTAAATCTCTTCCAAGTTTCATATATTGACTCCCCATCAATCTGACAAAATGATGTTATGTCATTTCTAAGTTTAGCAGTTTTGGATAGAGGGAAATATTTGGATAGAAATTTCTGTGAAAGTTCTCCCCAAGTTCTAATTGATCTAGGTGCTCACAAATTTAACCAAATCTTAGCCTTATTCCTAAGTGAAAAGGAAAAAGTCTAAGTCTAACAGCATCGTTTAAAACTCTATCATATTTAAAGGTAGCATAAATTTCTAAAAAACTATCGAGGTGTAAATTGAGATCTTCATTTGGTGTACCTCCAAACTGATTATTTTGTACCATTTGGATAATAGCAGGTTTAAGCTCAAATGAATTAGCAGCTACATCAGTATTTTGGAAAGATAAGTGACTTTCATCTGCTGTAGGATTTACATAATCTCGTAGAGGTCTAGGTTGATGTTCATTTCCTATTCCTTGATTGAATTTCATCTGCTGTAGAATTTGCATAATCTTGTAGAGGTCTAGGTTGATGTTCATTTCTTTTTCCTTGATTGAATTTCATCTGCTGTAGGATTTGCATAATCTCGTAGAGGTCTAGGTTGATGTTCATTTTCTATTCCTTGATTATTCACATTATTTTCCATTGTGTCAAGATTTCTAGATTCTTTTCTTAGCTTTCTAATTCTTCTAATAGTGCATTCTAATTCTGAATCGTAGGGTACAAGATTTTCAGGTCCAAATTTACGCACACAAATGAAATCAGTACATAGAAAAATAGTTAACTAGATATGAAAATAAGTTACAATTCAAGTAAGAGATTTCTAATAGTCCTAATTTGTCTGTTACTCTAATTATGATTTTTTACTCTCTGGTAACGGCACCAAAAACTTGAGAGCGACTTTATATATGCTCAAAAATACAAGAATTTAATACTGTTGCTAGAAGATTTAAGTCCCCGATAACGACGCCAAAAACTTGACAACGGTTATAGATTTGATAAAAATGTGTATAAAATATTCAATGATTGCAAAGTCACACTTATCAACGCAAGTATACATATCTCTCAAGTAATATAGGGCTCTAATGGAGTCCTGGATATCGATCCCACAGGGAGAAATACTAGAGGCTACAAACTAGGATTTAAAAAATCAATACTTAATCACAACAATACAGTTCAAATTACTTATTTGTTACTAATAGGCAATTGAAATAAATATGTAATTTTAACAAAAACTTAATTAACTAATTCTACTAATAAACTTTCTAATGTGAAGTTCAATATATAAAAAAGCATCCTTCTCCTTGTCAAGAAAATAAAGTGAATGTATAAAGTGAATCAGTTCAATTTCTATTGTGCTAACTAGGAGCATACCTATTCTTCACCCTTTCGTCTAGGCATAAAGAACATTGACTAATCTTATGCTTGGTTACTGAAACTTTGGCTAGGCTGTGAGATATTTGTGCTACCTAGGCTGTGAGAACATTGACTAAAAAGAAGTAAACTAATTTTTTTCTCCTTAATTAATTATATTTTAAAAATTATTTTAACATGGCCTGGTATATTAAGATTTAACTTTAAATGACTATACTTATGTTTATAAATATTGTGATAAATTTAGGTAAAAAGTTTTTAATAATTAACTTCAACTTTAAACTAAAAGATATTTGGTATGATATGATAAGACTATGTTTTTTCTATTTAAAGTAAAGAAAATTTTATTTTTGAAGTGTTAAGAGTTTTAGAGTTTCATGTAAAGAAGAAAAGAATGAGACTTTATGAAAAATCGTAAACTAATATAAATTTATAAAGTGAAGCAAGGTTAGAGTTTTAACTTTAAGAAGAGGATAGTGAAGTTCAAAATCATTAAAGGCTATCCAAATATAGTAATCCTCACTTGGAAAAATAAAAAGAAAAGAAAGGATTAAAAATAACCTAAAAGAAAAGAAAAATAAGAGAGGAAAGAGAAATTGAAAGAGAAAGAAAAGAAAAATAAGTGAGGAGAAGCTTGAGGAGATGCCTACTAAAAAATTTGCTTCACTTGAATCAACTTAAAGAAGAAGCTTCAATACATTTTATAAAGTTATATTGGAGTATTAGTAGCATTAATAGTAAAGTTTTCATGAAGTTCTTTTTCATATGAATGTTCTAAATGTTCTTAATATGACAAATTGCAATTCTTTCTGAAATAAATAAAGATTCAGAAATCATAAATTTGATTACTGAGTATTCCGAAACTTAGAGTTTGAATTTAAGTTATTAAAGGTTTTCTTAGATTTGTCTATTCTATTTATTAAACTAAAGTATAAAAGTTATAATTTAATCTCTATCCTACGTCATATGCTTTTATGTAATAAAAGTTTCCCTTGAGGACAAGTAACATTTAAGTTTGGGAGATTTTGATACACCAAAATAATATATTGTTTTAAGTACATATTTTTTGCTTATTTTTTGTGATATTGCACTTTAAAGAAGGGTATTTTCATATTTGTTTGTAGGTATATCACTTTTAGGCATTTGGAGAAAACATAGCAAAAAAAATAAAATTTGAGCCAAAAGAGCGAATTTTGGGATTTATGCGCATGATGCGCCAAAGATGACTTTTTGAAAATTAAGACGGTTCGAGAAGAATTTTGCGCAAATTTTCAAAGGGACACTTGTTATTCACACTTATTAGAGCAATTCAATGCATCTAGATATTTCAGAAGATTCTTTTATGAGGGGATAAGTCTCTTACATTAAATGATATATCTTTTGAATTCAAAAGAGTTGACTTTTACAAAAAAATTTTGGAGGGAATTTGGATAGTTTTTAAAAGGAGGTAGTCCAAAAGTAAAAGAAAAGACTTCATAGAGTTGGAGGGGGACAAGAAATGGAGAGAGAGAAAGTTGGTGTGAGAGGCAAGAGGAGAGAAGAGGAGATTTTCTTCTAGGGTTGTAAGAGGAGAGAGAAGGTGAGAGATTTCTTCTTCATTACACTTCTAAGAGAGAATGGCTTAGAGAGAACTTCTAGAGTTTTCTTAGGAAGGATTGTGAGATAATTTGTGTCTTTTATTTCTTTTATTTTGTGATCTTGTTTTTATATATGAAATTCATGTTTTGTAGTATCCTTATTATGAATTCTGAGTAGTCTTCTTTATCCTTCTCCTACTTTGAGTTGTGGTTTTATAAAGAATTGATTTTGTTTTCTTTAGTTTTAAATGTTAATAATTTGTGATGATTTGAACTCTGATCTTCATTTACTTTTTGATCTGGCCAATTAAAACGTTAAAACTTGTTAAGAAATATATGTTCTGAAAAGGGATATGATTTTTACAACATAAGAGGGTCACATTTAATTTCTTGGGACAGTGTATCATCCATAGGATTGGGTAAAAATAAATAGGGAAATATACTTTGTTGAATACAAAATTGTAGATTTTTAAGGTGGCAGATTAAAATCCCCAATTTGGTCCAGTTGATTGGAAGCTGATGTGAGATTGTTAACCCTCAGATGAGGGGGTTCTTGGAGCTCTGGAGTGGCAACTGGTATCTTCCTAGCCTAACCACAGAATTAAAGACCAAACTCTGGATTAGTGAATATTCTTTATAACACTCGAAAGAGGGTAAGGAATAGGATTGCTCTTATTTGTCATAAAATAATATATATATATATATATATATATATATATATATATA
>NEWO01000443.1:157068-177330 GCA_003013225.1 Phalaenopsis aphrodite | reverse complement strand
TTTTTTTGATTGCAGACATAAGAGACAGTTTTGGAGAAAAATGAGTGAAAACAGAGCAAAATGGGGTCAAATACAACAAAGGAGCACAAAGTCAACTGGCGGCAGCTTCAACGCCTAGGCACCAGAGTCATAAGTAAAAATAGAGAGCCTAGCGCCATGAAGCTAGAATTGGGTGTCTAGGCGTTAGGCAGTTATATTGTGCTTTTAGATGGTTGGCACCTGAATCAGTTCTGATTACCATGCGTTGAGTTTGGACGAATTTTAAGATGTTTTGTTTTGGTTTCGCTGGGGATTTCAAGAGTTATTTTAAAATAGGTCAAGAGGCGCCCAAAAAGTAGAGAGCAGAGGGTGTGTCGTGTTGTGTATGTTTGTTGTGATGAGAATCTTTGGTGTGTTTGTTGCAGAAATGAGAGTTGGTAAATCATTAAAGGAACTTCAGAGGATTTTCTTGAGAAGAAATTTAAGATAAGTTCTTTGTAAATTTTTTTTAGTTTTGTTTGTTGTGTAAACTTGAATTTTAATATAAATAATATTTTGTTGTGTTATCCCGATAGGATCTGAGTAGGTTTTTTTAACTTTCTCCTTGCAATAAGAATTAATCATGTGTATGATTAGAATTGTTTAAGTTTTATCCTATTCCATGCTTTTGATGATTCATTACTACGTACTTAATTTACATATTCAATCCAGCCAACTGGTATATTAATACTTATTGTGAAGCCATAATGACCCGATAAAACTATGTATTCCTCAACTAGTAAAAATCACATTAATCTGGTGGGTGATAAGGTAGTCAATTGGTGAGTGCAATTCGATAGGGAGATAATTTTTGTTGGGTGTAAATTGGTGATTCTAGGGTGACAGGCTAGAACCTTAATTAATTTGATCTAGAGTTTTAAACTTATGAATCAGTTAGTCCTAAAGAGAAGGCACAATGGGTAATCAAGAGTGACAAGCTAGAACCTATCCAGCATATCCTAAAATTTAAGAACTTAACTCTTGGTTAGCCAATGTTTTTTATGCACTCCAAAGAGGGTAAGAAATAGTAATGCTCCTATTTGTCACAAAATTTAATTTAAACCTGAAATATTTGATTCTGACACTATTATTATCTCATTGCAAGGGGAAACACGTTCATATAATTTGAATCCTTCTACAAAAAGTTAGTTTAGAAACACTTAGCATTTTTTTTTTTTTTTTGAACTTAATTTGTTGGGATTGTTTCTTTTTTTTGGATTTTAATTTTGGGCCTTTTTTTCTTTGAAATTTTTTTTGGTTTTTTTTTAGTTTTTTTTTTTTTTTTTAAAGGGTTTTTCCCTTTTCTTTTGGGATTGTTCTTGGGTTTTTAAAAAAAAATCATATTTTACTTGAACGATACGTGCACTTACATTTCAATTCAAGTGAAGCTTTGAAATCAATCATAAGAAAATGTTTATACCTACTTTACTAGGAGTAGCAGCTATAAAAGCATAAAATTTAATTATCATCATGGAAAGAGGATCAAGTTTTTGGTGTCTTTGACAAGGACTAAAATTAAAGAAGATATTCACAAAGAAAGTACTTCTTACAAAAAGTATGGTTCAAATTTTTGGCGCTGATTCCATGGAAGGAAGGAAGCGGCGGAACTTTATTACTTAAAAATTTATTTTATTTGTAGACTTATTTTAGGAAAATGGTAGTGATGTTTAAATATAAAAGTGTTTGTTTTGTGTGTTAAAATATTTTTTTAAAAAAAATATAATAAAATACTTTAAAAAATTTATATTTTTGAGTGTTTTGTTAATTTTATTTTGTGAGCTTTTACTTTTGTAAGCGTAGTTCAAAATCTGAAAGTTTAGTACCTTATGATTCTGAGTTAGAACGAACTATATGAAAGAGTCAAAAATAAAAAGAAATTCAAATTTTACATTAAATGGCAAACACTTCACATAATAAAATTGATAATCAAACTATTGAAAATTACATCATCATGTACAAAGACCTTTAAGGGACTATGCCAACACTACACCAGATTAAATTCACTTGAGGATACAAATCCCAGCTGCAGTGGCTAACTCATTTGAACAAAAAGTTGCTACAATCCGAATGGTACAAAACAATTAGTTTGTGGGAACTCCATCCGAGGATCTAAACTTGCACTATGCTAGCTTTCTAGAATTTTGTGCTACATTTTGTCACGACGGCGTATCAAATGATTCTATTAGACTTGGAACTTTTTTTTTCTTTATGAGATAAATTAAGATGTGGTCAAACTCATTATCACTCAGATCTTTAAATACATGGGGAGATTTAGAGCAGAAATTCCTAGTTAAGTATTTTTTATCTTCAAAAACTGCTAAGCTTTGAAATGATATTGCTTCATTTACTTAGTATGAATGTGATTCAATATACGAATCTTGGGAACAATTTAAAGAACTCTTTAGGAAGTATACACATCATGCTTTGCTAGAATGGTTGATTTATTCTAACATTTCATAATCGATTAATATGATCCTTTAGATTTATTATTGATGCTGCTGCAGGAGGTTCATTAATGTCAAACCGATTTGATGAAGCGTATAAATTAATAGAAAACATGACTACTAACAACATTCAATGGCCCACTGAATGGGTAAATCATATGAAAGTAGCTAGAGTTTATAATCCTGATGCAATTTATATTTTGGCATCTCAAGTTGCTGCAATAGCTAGGAAGTTAGACCAATTCAAAATGAACTTATCTCAAACACCTCATATGAGTGAGAAAAACTCATTAGAAGAAATCATGGATACTTAATCACCTTTTTAAGAGACTTTAAATGCAAATAAAAATAGATCCAATAACACATAATCCAAATATTATAAACCCTGTTGAAAAAATCACCCAAAATTTAATTGGAATAATAATTATGGTGCTAGAAATAAGCAATGGCGGAACAATCAAGAAAATTCATTGATAAACTGGAACAACCAGGGTAGTAATAACTATAGAACTTCTTATCCTCCTAGCTTTACTGATAACCAACTGATTAAGAATATGAAATTGTCTATAGATGAAGTGGTGTTACAGATGGGGAAACTGTTATAAGGTCAAAGTGCTTCCATTATAAATATTTAGAATTGTTGGTCATCAACATGGGAAAGAATGAGATCTAATATATGTATGAGATCTAATGAGAAATATCAAGATTCGCAGATGAGCTCTGCTAGGGTTGGCGATTTTGGGGCGATTCTCAGCCGATGATGGTGATGTTGTTCTCCTGCATAGTTGTTGGTGAGATCTTTTTTATTAATTCCTCTGCAATTGTTCTCCTTCAATCCTTTTCCTGCCCAGGCTTTCTTTCAGTTTTGATGGTTTTTCTACTTCGGTTTCTCGGTGGTGTTTCGTTTTGGTGTTTCTGATGTGGCTTTTCGGTGACTGTTTCTTTTGATTGTTTCTTCTATGCTTTTGGATGTTGGGGACGTGTTTTACGCTATGTTGCATGCCTATCGTTCCTTCATGAGTGTGGTTTTATAGGGGGGTAGTTTGTCTTCTGACTTTCAGGTTTCCTTTATGTTCCTGCAAGGATTTCATGAATCACTAAATGTTGGTGGGGATTATTCTTTTGTAAAAAGCAAGGTAAGAAAAATGGTAAATTAGCTATGTTTATCTCTGAATTTGAATCAAATATCTTGGCCTCCTTTTACCGCTTAGCTTTGGTAGGAAAGTTTTCTTATGGGATTCCAAAATTAGAGCTCATCAGGAAAGAGTTTAATTTGCTTAAAATAAAGGGATGGTGGAAGGTTGGTGTGTTGGTTGGCATAAAAATTTTGATTCAATTAGATAATGATGAAGATTATACAATGCTATTTGTGAAGTGTTCTTTGAAATTTGAAAATTGTATTATGAAAATAATTAAATGATCTGTTAGCTTTGATCCGAAAGCTGAATTGCCGATCTTGCCTGTTTAAATACGTTTTCCAGGGCTGAAACTACATTTATTCAATCACGAAGTTCTTTTTTCTCTTACTGCTTCTTATGGTAAACCATTAAAAATGGGTAGTGCTACTTTAAATATTAATAGACCCTCTGAGGCGCATGTTTTAGTGCAAAGGGATATCACTCAGCCATTTTGTGATGAGATATGGATAGGATTTCAACATTGGGTGTATAGAAAACCTATTGAAATAGAGAGGCATTCCCCTTATTGCACTAATTGTTCCATGTTTGGACATCATATTTCTCATTTTTATCGTTTAAACCCTCAAAGTAAAGCTTCCTTTGTCAATAAACCTTCTCCTCCTATCATGGATACTGAACCATCTAACCCCTCAACTATTAATGAGCATAAGAAGGAGGATGATAGAACTTTGCCTATTATTACTGAACCAAATATGGGGGCCCCTATTACTATTAATGACAAACAAAGGTAGGGTCATAATGAACATCTGAACAATCCTAATACTTTTGATTCTGCTCCACATGTTTCTTTTATTAATATTGCTCCTCCGAGCACACACACCTTTCCTAATCTCATTAGGGATAACATGGCTGAAAGGCAGGAGCAACATATTGAGCAAATTTTGATCCCATATATTCTCTTGGGTAGCCTAATGAACAATTTCTACTTCCACATGCTTTTGGGAAATTATTTTTAATCCTTTACAAGACGCCCAAAATTCTTTGGAGGGTGAATGGCAGATTGAGAAACATGCTAAAAAAAAGCAAAGAGAAATAATGAACCTTCTAATTTGAATGCCAGAAATATTATTCAGGAAGGTACTTATTACTCTGATGGAGAACAATTAAACATCCCTTCTAGATCTTCTAGAAGGGCTAGCTTAAGACATAATGTTTAATATTTTGGTTTGGAATATTAACGGAGTGGTGGACCCTTCCTCTCTTAATAGGCTTAAATTTTTTATTTTTTCCATTCTAGAGCCTCTTGTTCATGTACATAGACACAAGATTTTGAATAAACTTGCAAGATTTCAGTCTCATTGCAACAAAAATAACAAAATTTAGGTTTTCTAGAAACGCAAAATCACTTTATCTATCATTAAAGACGAAGAGCAATTCGTTTTAACTCACTTTTAAATGGAGCAATAGTAGGGGTGGGGCATGTTTTTCTATGCCTGCTCTCTTTTGCCTGACAAATTTTTGCTTTGGAGGAAACATGAGATTTTGGGTGAATCTATCTCTGAAAACTTTTTTTGTGGGAGAAGACTTTAACATGATTATGAAACCGTATAAGAAAAAAGGTGGAGGCAGAGTTGACCTTTCCCTTCTTAATTTTTTTTTGTAATTCTATTGCAAGAGCGGGTCTTTTTGACCTTGCCTACTCTGGATCTCCTTTCACATGGAGGAGGGGCTTTCTTCATTAAGGTGCTTGATCGTTTCTTGGCTAACTCGGCTTTTCTTAATTATTTTATGATTTCCAAAGTTCAACATTTAAATTATGCTTCCTCTTATCACAATCCTATTCTCCTCACTCTTGCTTTTGTTGAGAAACTTACTATATCTAGATTTAAATTTCTTAACATTTAGACTTCTCATGTTACTTTCATAAGTACTATGAAACAGGTTTGGAACTATGATGGTAGTATCACTTATTGGTTTATACTTTGGCAATTGCATAAAAATTTGGCTGCTCATCTCGGGAGGTGGAATTACCAGACTTTTCGTAATGTTCATTTTAAAGTTCTGGAGGCTCAAAATGTTGTTGATCAATTGGAGAATCTTGATTTCTGCACCCTTGATATGGTGGAGTATAATGCCTATGCTCACTTGAATTATCTTGAAGCTATAAATTTGGATGAAACTTTACTTCAGTAGAAAGCAAATGACCTTCATTTCACTGCTGATGATAGAAAGCCAATATATTTCTATGCCAATCTTAAGCATAGAAGGAATTTGAATTGCATTTTAAAAATCAAAAATGTTGAAGGTCAAATTTCAACTGATTTGGTTGATATTGGGAATAACGCCGTTCACTATTTTACGGATCTTTATCAACACACCCCTCTGGTGCAATCTGTTAACCCGAATGTATTTTTTGAAGAATTTGATTACATTAATGGTATTTCCTTAGCCAACATTCCTGATGAAGACGAGTTTCTTTCTACTTTCAAATCTATAATTTCCAACAGGTCTTGGGCACCCAACGACTTCTCCTCTTCCTTTTATGTTACTTGTTGCGACATCATAAAGAAGGATGTCATTAATGCTATACAAAGTTTCTTCGAGTGATCTAATCTTTCTAAATATTTTAGCTCTTCTTTAATTGTTCTTATCCCTAAAGGAAATGATAAAATCACATGGGATAACTTTTGCCCCATTTCTCTTACCATTGTCATCTGGAAGGTATTAAGTAACATTACTATTATTAAGCTGTAGCCTCACCTTTGACACTTTATATCGCCTTAACAATCGGCTTTAATAAAAGGAAGAGAAATTATGGATAATATTTTACTTGCTCAAGAATTGATTGAAGACCTTAATAAGAAATGTAGAGGGGGTAATATGGTTTTCAAACTAGATATCAAAAAAGCTTTTGATAGTATTAGTTGGGACTATTCTTAACATTCTTCAAGCTAAAGGTTTCAAAAGGGATTTTTTCTTGCTCATTAAAAGGTGGTTAGATAATAATCACTACAGTTTTGTATTTAATGTTCAATAATATGGCTATTTCTTGGCTCTTAGAGGAATAGCGCAAGGAGATACTCTATCCCCAATTATCTTTATCATTTCTTTTGATTATTTCTCAAGGCTCATTAACAATTTGCATATAAATCACACTCATGCTCAGAAATCTCATAAATCTTGGATTGTGATTAGTCACCTTGCTTATGACGATGATGTTATAATATTCTCTAATGCTAGTAAGCCTTCTATCAAAGCTACTATGACTCTTCTTAAAGAGTTTGAAGATGTATCTAGCCTTCAATTTAATTTGGATAAATGTACCATTTACTTTGGAAACAAAGTTAATCATAACAATGATTCTTGGGCCTATGATTATACTGGTTGTAAAATTTCCAAGCTACCTTTGAAATATCTTGGGGTAAACCAGCTAAGGCGGAGAAAGAAGCAATCTCAAATGGATGTTGTTGTGGACAAAGTCAAATGCAAAATAAAAGATTGGAGAAATACTTTTTTGTCTAATGGAGGTAGGCTCACTCTTCTCAAGAGTGTTTTATGTAGTTTCCATTTATATTCCATGCAAGTGCTTAAAATTAAAAAGAGCATCCAAAAATCTCTTGAGATTCTTTTTAATAAGTTACCTTGGAGAGGTAACAGATCTTCTAAGATTTGGGCTAGTTGGAAGAAGAGTTGTAAGCCATGTTCCTCTAGGAGTGTTGGGTTTAAAACACTTCAGCAGAGTATCGACATTAATATGTGCAAACTTTGGTACAAATTCAGAGTTAGAGATTCCTTATGGTCCCATTATATGCATCGCAATTACTGCACATATAGTCACCCTTCTAATGTCACTTGGAAGAAACGTGACTCAAAAATCTGGAAGGCCATCACACTTGCTCATACTATTACTTCTTAATTCATTTTTTGGGTTGTGGGAGATGAGAAAATTTCTTTTTGGAATGACCATTGGGCACTTCTTTGTTCTCAAATTTAACTCATGCTACTTCTGAGGATGAGCTTCTTATTTCGGATTGCTGGGCTGATGGGAGTTGGAACATTCTTAAATTGTGGTCTTTAGTGGGGGAGGTGGCCGCCTCTATTGCTAATATTCCGATTAATGCTGTTAAACAAGATGTCCCGATGTGGAAATTCTGATCTAGAGTTTTTGTCACTAAAATGATATATTCTCGATTACATAACTATCGTCAATGTTTTTGAAGTAAGTACATTTGACACAAATCTCTCTCCCTTACTATCTCCTTCTTTCTTTGGAGGTAGTTTCACGATTTCCTTCCTCTTGATGATATCCTTAAAATGAAGGGTTTAAAAATTGCATCCTCTTGCTATATTTGTAATACAGAGGCTGAATCATCCATTCACCTTTTTTATGATTGTTATTTTGCTAAAGATGTTTGAAATAGGCTGGGGTGTTATTTTGGCCTTCGGTGGCCTCCAAATCTGTGTCTCAAAATTATTATCACTATTTGGAAACTCCCTGAGTACTCTCAAAACAAGCTCTCCTACTTCCGATTACCATTTTCTGGTTCATTTAGATGGCTAGAAATAGCCATAAATTTGAAGATTCTCCTCACACTTTAAATTATGTCGCTGCTTTTAATGTGGCAAACTTTATTAAAGCAGCTAAAGCTGGTGGTAGTTCCAATACTTTACCTCAACCTGGTTTTGGTGGTAGACCAACTTTGTTTAATTGGAGACCACCTTCCCACGGTTGGATCAAAGTAAATATTGATGGTAGTTTCATTTGTGATAAAGCGAGATTGGTGTCTTGTTTCGTGACATAAATCGGTTGTGCCTTGTTTATTTTGCTTCCTCCTGCGTTGCTTGATACTCCTAAAATATATAGTATTTTTAGACACATTTTTATACCTATTTTTGTGATATTGTGCTTTAATGGAAGGTATTTTTGTGTTTTCCTTGTAGAAACAAATAAAAAGGTGAAAAATGCTTAAAGGAGTGAAAACGATCAAATTTGGAGCAAAAAGGAGAAAAATGTGCAAATGAGTTTTGGCGGCTAAGCGCCAGACCCGACACTTAAGCTTCTGTTAAATAGAGAAGGCTGCGCCTAAGTGCCAAAGGTCCCACGCTTAAACGCCAGTGGTAGTTACTAGACGAGTAAAGTTAGTTTTTGTGATTTTTGATGTGGTTTTTGAGCACCCATTGGCTTAATAAGTGGTTATAAACACCATGGAAAAAAAATTATCATGAAAGGATGCATCGCTTGGGGAAATGCACCAAATTTAGACATATTTTGAAGAGTTTCTAAGGCACCACTTGGAAAACTATAAAAGAGCAGAAGAGACGACTTTGAAAAGAGTCCTGAAAATACTTAGAAAGTTTTGAAATTTCTCATTTGGGGAGTTAGTTCGGAGAGATTTTCAGGCACCACTTTTAGTTTTATTTTATCCTTTTTGTTAGTTTATTTTGAGTGATTGCAAAGAGAAGAGATTCAAAGGAACTTCAAGAGTTTGGTAGAGAAGTTGAGATAAGTTTTTATCTTTTTGCTTTGAGACTACTTTTGGTTTTAATTGAGTCTTGTTGTTGGTTTTACAATGATTTCTACTTTTAAACTAAAATCTGGTTTTTTTTCTCCATGAATTTTGAGTAGTTTTCTTTATTTTTCTTCTTAAAATGATAAGAAGTTAAGTTTTGGATGGGAATTGTAGAGGGTATTGATCTTTAATGCTGGAAGAAGTTGTGATGATTTAAATTCATGCACTTCATTTATTTCTTGATTTGGCCAATCTAGATGTTTAACTTTGTTTTGAGAACATGTAAGAACCAGGCTGGTATTGTCATAGTCAATAATTGGAAAGAATCACATGAGGTTGTATGAATGAGTATGTAGTTCATATGATTGAGTGCAAATAAATAGGAAAATATTCATTGAAGGGTGTAGAGTTAGAAGACTTTAAAGTGACAGGTTAAAGTCCCCAACTTGGTTTATTATTTTAGGTTCTGATACGAGATGTTAGCCCTTAGGTGGAAGGAATCAAGGGAACTATAGAGTGGGAGCTAGTATCTTCCCTGCTTAACTGATCTTCAGAACTATTCAAACTTTAAATTAGCTAATGTTCTTTATAGCAACTCTAGTAATGGTAAAGAATATTATGGTTTCTATTTGACACAACACAATTTGCATACTTCTGCAAAAAAAATTCCTATACTTATTACTGATTTTTGATAAGAAGAAAGATATTTTACTTATTAAGTGTTTTTCATCTATAAAACTCTAGTTATCTTTTTATGTTAGTCTTGTTTTGTCAAAATATCAAAGACACCAAAAATATTTGAATTTATATTACTATAAAGTATATTCAGTTTAAGTAATTGTCTTTTTAAAAATAGAAAGTATTCTAAAAGTGCATATTGTATAAGTTCCCAGTGGGTTCGACATCCAGGTCTTAATCCAAACGTCCTATTTTACTTTATAACGATACACATACTTGCGTAGTATACCAATATATATAAATTAAAAGTTAAATTCTTATTTTTCGTCACGATCACATTTTTGGTTTTGTTGTAAAATAAGGAAATATAAGTGAAATATAATCTGAATTGTTATTGTGCTTTCCAAATTAGCAGTATCAAGGGATCAAATTTTTGGCGCCGTTGTCGGGAATCGAAAGCAAAATTTCTATTTTTAGAAAGCCTTATTTAAACTTTAAGTTTTCTTTTTTCTTTGTTTTGTATATTTTATTATATGTTAGTGTATGTGTAGTTCAGGTATCTGAATGACTAGTGCCCTACGATTTTGAATTAGAAAGAACAAACAGAAAAATAAGAAAAACCAAAAAAAAATTAAACTTTAAAAAATCCAAAAAAATTATAGAAATGGCAGATCAAAATAATCAAAATGTTGAAATTCATCAAGAGTTTAGACCTTAAAGAGATTATGTCAAGCCTACTATAGATGAACTTAATTGTAGTATTCAAAAACCTACTGTAGTGCCTAATTCATTTGAGCTTAAAACTACTATTATCCAAATGGTATCAAATAATCATTTTAGGGGATCACCAACTGAAGATTCAAATTTACATCTTGCCAATTTTCTAGAATTATGCACTACATTTAAATACAATTGTGTATCAGATGATGCCATAAAACTTAGGTTATTTCCTTTTTCACCGAGGGACAAAGCTAAGATGAGGCTGAATTCATTAGCAGCTGGATCTATCAGAACTTGGGGTGATTTATCACAAAAATTCCTTGCTAAATATTTTCCACCATAAAAATCTGCGAAACTTAGAAATGATATTACATCTTTTAATCAGTTTGAAGGAGAATCTATTTATGAAGCATGGGAAAGATTTAAAGAACTCCTACGAAAGGATCCACACCATGCAATACCAGATTGGTTAATAATTCAAACTTTTATAATGGATTAGTTGGATCTCTTTGATCAATTATCGATGCTGCTGGTGGTGGTTCATTGATATCAAAACCATTTCATGACTCCTACACTTTAATTGAATAAATGGCTACAAATAATTTTTAATGGCCTTCTAAGAGGGTAAATCCTAAGAAAGTATCTAACATTCATGAATCTGATGCATTCACCATGTTAGCAAATCATGTTGCTGCAATTTTAAGGAAGTTAGATCAATTTAGAATGAATTTTTCTTCCATGATTGAAGAGAATTCATTAGGCCAAAATGGTAGATTCTCAAGCATCATTAAAACTTTGAATGTCATAAATAATAAGCAAAACAACCCATATTCCAATTATTATAACCCAAGTTGAAAGAAAAATCCCAACTTTAACTGGAATAACAATTCGGGTGGTAATAATCAGCAATGCGGGAACAACTAAGCAAACCCATTGGGAAACTGGAACAACCAAGGGAATAATAATTACAGATCTCTTATCCTCCAAGTTTCAACAGTAATACACAGTTTAAGGAGAAGAAGTTGTCTATAGAAGAAGTGGTGTTACAAATGGGAAATCAATTACAAAGTCAAGGAGATACAATTAGAAATATTGAGAATCAACAAGGAAAAATATCAAATTCATTAAGTAATAGATCCCAAGGAACGCTTCCTAGTAATACTGAATCAAATCCAAAAGACCAGAATAAAGAACAAGTAAAAGTCGTTCAACTTAGAAGTAGAAGAGATTTGGAAGGTCGGGTTCAAAAAGAAATTGTAGTAGAGATAGAAGAAATTGAAGAATCAAAAGAGCACGCTCCAAAAGATTCTAAGAGACCTATTTCTCTACTAAAAATTGAATTGGAAAAACTACCACCTCCATTGTTGGATAAGTAATTTTCAAAATTTCTGGAAATATTTAAGATGTTCACAATTAATATTTCATTTGTTGAAGCCTTGGAACAAATGTCCAGCTATGTAAAGTTTATGAAGGCTATTCTCAACTAAAAAAGGAAATTTGAAGATAATGAGACTGTTGCACTTAGTGAGGAGTGCAGTGCGATTATTCAAAAGAAGCTTCCTGAAAAGCTTAAAGATCCTGGTAGCTTTATAATTCCATGTGCAATAGGAGACAAATTTTATGGGAAAGCTTTATGTGATTAAGGTGCAAGCATTAACCTTATGTCATTATCAATATTTAAAATATTGGGATTAGGAGAAATAATCCCTACTACTATAACTCTGCAGTTAGCAGATTGTTCAATAACATACCCTAAAGGAGTTATGGAAGATGTCCTAGTGAAAGTGGATCAATTTATCTTTCCTATTGATTTTATTATGCTAGATACGGAGGAAGATAAATAAATACCTATCATTTTGAGAAGACCTTTCTTAGCCACAGGAAGAGCAATGATAGATGTGCAAAAAGGGGAACTAGCAATGCGCGTAAATGATCAAACTTTTACTAGTAACATTTCAAGATCAATGAAATACCCTGCAAAAGGTAAAGATGATGAATGTTTTAGAATGGATTTTATAAGATATCTAAGTGAAGGTCATTTCAAGACTACTTATGAAGAAAAATTTGAAGAAAATGAATTCGAACACGAACAAAAAGAAGAATTAGATCAATGTGAAGATCTTTTTAAGGAAGATCCAAACTAAATTTTTGAAATTCTGGACACGATAGATAAAGATAAATCATTTTGTTCATCTATTGAAAAACCTCCAAAACTAGGTTGAAGTTACTTCCTGATCATTTAAAATATGTTATTTTAAGAGATTCCTCTACTTTACGTGTTATAATTTCCTCAAAATTAATAATGGAAGAGGAAGAAAGGTTGATGAAAATTCTGAAAATTTTAAGAAAGCTTTTGGATGGACAATTGCTTATATTAAAGGAATCAGTCCTTCAATTTGAAGGCATAGAATTCATATGGAAGAGAACTGCAAACCCAGGGCTAATCCGCAAAGGAGACTGATTCTTGTTATGAAAGAGGTTGTTAAGAAATAAATTTTAAAGTGGTTAGATGCTAGAATTATCAACCCTATTTCAGATAGTGCATGGGTTAGTCTATTTCATTGCGTTCCTAAGAAAGAATGAGTAACTGTAGCTATAAATGAACATAATGAGTTAATACCTACTAAAGAAGTTACAGGGTGGTGAATATGCATTGATTATATTAAATTAAATCTTGCCACTACGAAAAATCATTTTCCATTACCCTTTCTAGATCAAATGCTGGATAGACTAGCTGAACATAAATACTTTGATTTTCTAGATGGATATACTAGTTATCACTAAATTCAAATATCTCTTGAGGATCAAGAGAAAACAAAATTTACCAGTCCTTATGGTACTTTTTCTTTTAGAAGAATGTTCTTTGGTTTATGCATGCCCCCGCTACATTTCAAAGATGTATGTTGGCCATTTTTTGTGATTTAATTGAAAAAGGGATTAAAGTATTCATGAATAAAGTTTGGAACTTCATTTGACTCATGTTTAGAACATTTTTCCAAAGTTCTTAAGTGATGTGAAGAAATAAATTTAGTCCTTAATTGGAAAAAATGTCAATTTGTGGTAGTAGGAGGAATTGTATTAGCTCATCAAATATCAAAAAATGGTATCAAAGTTGATCCTGCTAAAGTTCAAGTGATCGCTAATATACCTTATCCAACAAATGTACGTGAAATTAAGAGTTTTTTAGGACATGATGGATTCTACAAATGATATATTAAAGACATTTCAAAGATTTCTAAGTCCTTATACCATTTCTGGAGAACGATGTAATTTTTAATTTTCATGAGGAATGCCTAAGAACTTTTAAATTATTAAAAGAAAAATTAATCACTACACCAATTATAGTTTTACCAAACTGGGAAAAACCTTCTGAATTGATAAGTGATGCTAGTGATTATGCTATAGGAGCTGTTTTAGGACAAAGATATAGTAAAATTTTCAAAGTTATTTACTATGCTAGTAAAACTCTTAATGAAACTCAAATTAATTATACAACAACAAAAAAAGAGTTCTTAGCAATACTATATGCTTATGATAAATTTAGATCATATTTAATTAGAACTCATTCTATAGTGCATACAGATCATTCTACTATTAAGTATTTAATGAAAAAGAAGGATGTTAAACCTAGGCTTATAAGATGGATTCTTCTTTTACAAGAATTTGATTTTGCAATAGTAGATTGGAAGGGGATTGAAAATCAAATTCCTGATCATTTTTTCAGGCTGGAATTAAAAAAAACCACTCTATTTTGAAAATGAAATTAATGAACATTTTTCAGATGAAAAATTGTTCACTATTAATGAGTGGTGTGTTCAGTGGTATGCCGACATTTTGAACTTTATTATTAGTGATATTATACCCAAATGAATGACATACCAACATAAGAGGAAATTTATTTCTAAAGCTATGAATTATTTTTGGGATGACCCATTTATATATAAACAAAGAAAGGATCTGATTGTTTGAAGATGTGTACCATTAGAAGAAACTTATGAGATTTTCTAAAAATGTCATAATTCTAATTTTTGGGGACATTTTGGTGTTGATAAAACAACATACAAAATTTTACAATCTGAATTTTATTGGTCTACAATTTTTCAAGATATTAATGCTTATATCCAAACTTTTGATGGATGTCAAAGAGTAGGCAATATTTCTAGAAGAAATGAGATGCGCCTCCATTATATCATAGAAGTTGAAATATTTGATGTTTGGGGATTAGATTTCATGAGACCATTTATACCATCTTTCAGAAATTTATATATTTTGTTAGCAGTGGACTATGCATCCAAATGAATAGAAGTTGTTGCTTTACCTCAATGTGATACTCAAAGTTTTGTAATTTTTTTAAAAATGAATATATTTTATAGATTTGGGGTGCCAAGAGTTATCGTTATTAATGGGGGAAGTAATTTCAGAAATGTCATCACAAAGAAGTTATTAAAGAAATATCATATAAATCATAATATTTCTACTGCTTATCATCCTCAAACAAGTGGTTTGATTGAATTATCCAATCGGGAAAGTAAAAGAATTATGAAAAAATCTGCAAACCCAACAAAAATGGATTGGTCAGTTAAAATTGACTATTCTTTGCGGGCTTACAGAACTGCATATAGAACTCGTATAGAAATGTCCCCATATAGGCTAATATTTGGAAAACCTATCACTTACCAGTTGAACTTGAGCATAAAGCATATTAGGCAATTAAAGAGTTTAATTATAAGTTGAAAGATGCTGGTGAGAAAATATTACTACAATTAAATGAGCTTGAAGAGATAAGTTTATAAGGAAAAGATGAAAATGTGGCATGATCAAAAGATTTTTACTAAAAATTTTCAACCAAGGCAACAAGTTTTACTATATAATTCAAGGTTAAGATTATTTTGAGGAAAACTTAAATTTAGGTGGATGGGCCCATTTATTTTAATAAAAGTTTATCCTTTTGGAGCTGTGGATATTAAAGATCCCTAAATCTGAGAAAATCTTTAAAGTGAAAGGACATATACTGAAACCTTATTTAAGTTTAATGATGGAATGATGTTGGGTCAACCAGAGTAAGAACTGGTTACGTCAGGTAGATGACGTAAATCTAAGCGCTTTGTGTGAGGCAACCCATAAGTATCACTGTGTTTTTTATTTTTATTGTTGTTTTATGTGTGATTAAAAAAATTGGGGTAGTATTTCTTAGACTATTATGTGTTAGTATCGATTTTAAGACTTAAATTAGTGATTTAGACATGTTAAAATGATAATTTGGACGTTAAGTTGACTTGTGCAAAAATATGCACTGGCACTTAAGCGCGACAGTTTCAAAACATGTGAAAAAATTAATATTCTAGAAGAAAAACCCACCTAGAAGTTTGTAAAAACGTATCTTGGCAGTTTTTAAACATGTATAGGAGTTATTGGAAGAATTTAGTCCTATAAATAGAAGGGTTTAGTGAATGAATTTCACCCCAGGTCATTTCTAGACTTAAAGTCTAAAATACAGAGAGATTTTAAGATGTTGTCTTCATGGGAGGTGGATTTTAAGAAGGAAGAGACCATGAGGAAGAAATTCATTAGTCAAAGTGTACAAGAGATGTATAACGATTTCTTAGCTGTTAGTATTGAAGGAATATCAGAGAAGATCAACAAAATTGAAAATACCATGTCTGTACTGGAGACTAAGGTAGTGGAAATTCATGCACATCTGGAGCATATTGGATGGTAATTGAAAATGCAATTTGGTCACACTAGTTATATAGAGGAAGCGGATAAGGAGATATTTTTTATGCAAAAGTGAATTGAAGAAAACTGCATCAGAGCACGTCACCCCCGTCCATTTTATAACTTTATATTCCAGTAGCACAGGAGAGACTAGTGAAAGACCTGAATTTTTTCCATCTGATGAAGAATGGAATTAAGTTCTATGTTTGTTTTTGTTTTATTAAAGTTGTTGTATTTAATTGTTTTTAGTGTTTCAGACATGTGTTAGTGTTTATGTTACTTATGTGATTAATTGTGAATGTGTGTTAAGTGTTTTGTATTTAGGTAAATTTTTTTATCCGAGACTATTTGGAGTGAGAACTAAGTATCAATAGTATTTGTACTTGTTTGTGTTTTAATATAAGTTTGTTTTTTTTGAAAATTTTGTGTTGTTTTAGCCTTGAATTGAAATAGTTATTAAGGAGAATTTTGAGAGAGAGGAAGTTGAAATAGTCAATTAAGTGCTATGAGACCATTTAGGGGTGGTTTACTTAGGCAAATAGTGCATTTTACTTAAATTTGAAGATTTTGAAAGTAATGCACTGGGCCTAAGCGCCACATATCGCGCTTAAGCACGAGCTAATCTGAGAGTCAGACACCTAAGCACCAGTTACCCGTGTTTAAGTGCCAGTTCATGAAAACTGGTTTGCGAATAGTTAAAAGTGAATGTTTGGTCCAAAAACATCATTTTTAATGCCTCTCGTTGTCTTCTACCTCTCAAAATCACAATTTTAAGGGCTTGGGCACACCATTAAGTGGATATTTCCTTGTGGAATCAAGAAAAATTTGCTAGATTTGGATTCCTTGAGGTATGAGCTTTACTTTTATGCAAAAATTTTGGATTTTCACCATGTATTTTGAGCACATTTAGGGAAATTTGAAAGTTCACTATTCATGATGAAAAATGAAAAAAAATCTATGGAAATTGCTTGGGAAGTTTAGTTTGTGCTTTTGGAAGTTTAGTTGAATTTATAAAATTTGTAGAATGGCACAAAGAATGAAGAAGAGTAAAGGAAAAAAACTCGTTTAATTTGATAAATTTGTTAGTTCAAAGGCTCAAGATCGATACAGTGACGCTCTACAATCTTAAAAATTGATTTCCGAGTGATGTTTTAGAAATCTGGGTGGAGACATGGAAGATTTAATTGTTCATCGATAGTGGGAACAATTTTGTTGTTTCTCTGTTGTCGCCGTGATTCCTATTTTGAGGGAGTTCTATGTTAATCTCCTTGAAGCTGAAGATAATTGAGTTATGGTTCAAGGAACGTTGGTACCTTTTAACCAGAGGTAATCAACTTTGTTTTACCATTTACCACCGGATGCTTTATGTTTTTATGCAAATTATAGTCCTACTGAAGCAGAGTTAGACAAGATTATTTCATACTTCACCATTGGGAGAGGACTTTGGAAGATTCCCAATGAGAGGAGAGTAAATTTCCCAACTTCAAAGTTATGTGCACCTTGAAAGGCCTGACATTGTTTCATTTCTGCTCATCTGCTTTCGACCAATCATCTCAGTGAAGTGACAAGAGAAATAACGATGTTAAATTGTTGTATTCAAGAAGGAAAGCTCATCAACATTGGATTTTTGATGTATCAGATTGTCATCAGTTCTGCTACAATTGTTACAAATGTAGGTATGAGATTTTGCTTCCTTGATCTTTTCTTTGTGCAAGCAAACTAGGGTTAAATATGATAGTTCGGAGGAAGTTCTGTTACCTCGAAAGCCCATCACAAAGGTGATTGTGAAGACTTATTCCGAGCATTCAAATTTTGGCTGGAGAGGAGGATTTTCTAGGAGCTATGGAATGGAAACATATGTTGCTTGTTCATTTAGACCATATACTTCATGTGCTTCTACATCTCAAGGTAAGTCTACTCATACCCGAGATGAGTTATTGCAGAAGACGATGGATAATATCAAGTTTACCGCTGATAAGGTACAAAATTTAGAGCATTTTGCAAACCATACTATTAGTTATAATAGAAGGAAGAATGATTATGAAGAGAAATTCAACTCATCTTTGGAGAGCCTGATTAGAGGTGAACCAGGAGTGCAATTTCCTCCATATCCTCGATATCCTGATTATGAGCCTATAGAAAAGTGGTATAGTGGTGATTCTGATGATGAAGAGTAGAGCTGAGAGATTCATTTTATGATTCCAATATGATATGAACTATGTGGTCTGGGCTTGCTACATTTGCATCTGTGTGTTGTTTTGGACTATGTTGTGTTTTGGACTATTATGTTTTATTTTTATTATGAAATTTGTGGTAGTTAGTATTTTATTTTTAAATTTTAGCGTAGTAACTGTTGTTTTGTGTTTAGTACTGTGATTTAGTTAGTTTAGAACTTTACTTAATTTCATATCTGTTATAAAGTAGAAAATCTTACTAGCTTAGATCTTAAACTTGAAATTTTGAAACTGCTTTATTTTTCTTTTATCATGTTTGTAAGTTTGTCTTTATGTTAAGATTGTGATGTCAGTAGTGTGTATGTTTGCTTTTATGTATATACCCACTATCTAGAAGTATATTGAATCTCTACATGCTAAAGTAAAATGAAAATATAGAAAATTTGATAAAAATTTAATTTTACTCATGTTTTTAGTTTTATGCTTGTATCATTAGGGTTTAAAATTCCTGTTAGCAAGTTATTTTTAAATTTTCATTCCTGCTTATATATATCTAATGCTAAACTGTTTAATCTACTAAAAAATTAAGTTTGGGGGGATGAAAAATATTTTAAAAAACAGGAATTTTATTTTTTCTCAAACGTGCTACAAGTGAATTTGATTTGAAAAGAAAAAAAAATTGATTATTTATATGAAGTTATATTAGGGAATTAAAATTTGATTTTAGAAATGAGAAAGAAAATTTAGTTAAAATTTTTAGTTATGAGGAGAAACTTTAAGTTAAAAAGTTTTTAGATGAGAAAATTAATAATGTAAATAACTATCTTTAGTAAAAAAAATAATATTTTTGAAAAATTTAGATATTTTATACTTTTATTTTTAATACTTAAATTTCTTTTATTAAATTATTTTCAAAACTATTTTTATATTTATAAGTAAAAAACTTATATCAAGACTTTTCTTTCGGAAAGGAGAAGTGAAATTCAAAATCATTAAAGGTCAATCCAGATATAGTAATCCTTGCCTAAAAAGAAAAAGAAAAGAAAGAAAGAAAGAAAGAAAAAGAAAAAAAAAAGAGAAAGAAAAGAAAAAGAATAAGAAAAAAAAATGAGAAAAAAATCTAGGAAGGAGAAGCTTGAAGATTAGTGCCTAATCAAAAATTGATTTTACATTTGATCTTTCTGAAGTATAAGACTTGAAAAACTCTTAAGCTTATAGATATAATACTTGAGAAACTCTTAAGCTTATAGATATAATATAGTAAGTAAAATTTTTTTTAATGAAAATTTTTAAGTGGAGATAATAAAAGAACTAAATTCAAAAGTTGGAAAATCTATATTATATTTCTGAATTAGATAAAAACTCATATTTTTATCTTTCTCAACATTGAAAATTTCTAAACTTTAAGCTGCACTTATTTACTGAACATTTTTTCTAAATTAGACTGTTATATTTTCAAAATCTAAATTTTAGTAACTCCTAAAGAAACTCATATACATATCATACATATGTAGTTTTTAAAGATTGAAGTGGCACTTTAGGACAAATAACATTTTAAATTTGGGGAATTTTGATACACCTAAAATATATAGTGTTTTTAGACACATTTCTATACCTATTTTTAAGATATTGCGCTTTAATAGAAGGTATTTTTGTGTTTTTCTTGCATAGATAATTAAAAAGGTGAAAAATGCTTACAGGTGTGAAAAGGGATCAAATTTGCAGCAAAAAGGTGAAAAATGTGCAAATGAGTTTTGAATTCTGTTGACCTCATTTTTGGTTGAGGTTTAGTTTGTCCCATTTAGTAGCCTAGGGTCTAGCCATAAGACTTTTCCTGTTGACTATTCCTAGAAAACTAGACATG
>NEWO01000443.1:111723-128779 GCA_003013225.1 Phalaenopsis aphrodite | reverse complement strand
CGAGATTGTCGTTTTTCATGACCTAAACCCTCACATCTTTCAGGCTATTTATGTGATCATTTCACACGAATGTAAGCCCTAACTAAGAAAATTGGTAGGATGGAACAACTAAATATTTCTTCTCAAAATTGAAGCCAAACATTTGAATAGCTTGGGAAGTCACCGATGTTCTCCTCTGGATCCATGACATCCCCTAGTTTTTCTTCCATTGGATTATACAATAAAATGTTCCAAATTTGAATCAATTCCCTGTCCCACCTCTACATCCGATTTCATTGAAGAGTCCAACCCTTTGAAATTCCTTGAAGATAATGTTTCTTGATTTTTATCGAGAGTTTTCTTAGGTGGCTTTGGTCATTTAAGATGTAATTAACCATAGGGGATTGCCCTTATAGGAAGCATGTCCGAACTCAGCTTAATATAAACCCTATTTAAATTTTTATATTAAATAGGGGAACTTGTCGGCAAATACAAAGGTTTTGCAGACCAGATGGACGTCATATTTTCCTTAGTTTATTTGATCGAGCCTCATCCTCAATTCTTGTGTTTATCTTTCGGGATAGATACAGGATTTGAGGTACAGTTCTCTTTCATTTTAAACTATGAAAAGTATGGGGTCAATTTGATTTTGAACTTCAATGTCCTTTCGAAGCGGGTGATGGGATTTTGATTCCAGCGACCGACAACTTCTTACGGGCAACCCCACAAACCAACCCAAAATAATCACCGACAACTTCTGGCGACTCCGCTGGGGACAAGCTTTTCTCTCCATACAAATCAAAAAAATATTATCTTCACACATCGGTAATATGTTCATGTCCCTCTTGGACCAAATTATCCTTCTTCTGTTAGCATACATTACAATGATTTCTACTTTTAAACTAAAGTGTGGTTTTATTTTCTCCATGGATTCTAAGTAGTTTTATTTTATCTTTCTTTTTAAAAAGATAAGTAATTAAGTTTTAGATGGGAATTGTGGAGGGCGTTGATCTTTAATGTTGGAAGAAGTTGTGATGATATAAATCCATGCACTTCATTTACTTCTTCATTTGTTCAATCTAGATGTTAAAATATGTTGTAAGAACTTGTAAGAACCGGGCTGGTACTATCTCAGTCAACAATTGGAAAGAATCACATGAGGTTGTATGAATGAGAATGTAGTTCATATAATTGAGTGCAAATAAATATGGAAATATTCATTGAAGGTTGTATAGTTCAAGGACTTTAAAGTGACAGGTTAAAGCCCCCAACTTGGTTTACTGTCTTAGGTTTTAATACGAGGTGTTAGCCCCCAGGTGGAGGGAATCAAGGGAACTCCATAGTGAAAGCTTGTATCTTCTCTGCATATCCGGTCTTCAGAACTATTAAAACTTTAAATTAGTAAATGTTATTTATAACAACTCTAGTAAGGGTAAAGAATATTATTGCTCCTATTTGACACCACAATTTGCATACTTCCACAACAAAATTCATATACTTATTACTGACTTATGATAAAAAAGAATTTTCTTATTAAGTGCTTTTCATCTACAAAACTCTAGTTATCTTTTAAAGTTGTTACTGTTTTGTCAAAATATCAAAAATACCAAAAATATTTGAATTTTTATTACTGCAAAATATATTCAGTTTAAGTAATTATATTTTTAAAAATAGAAAGTTTTCTAAAAGTTCATGTTGTATAAATTCCCTATGGGTTCAATATTCAGGTCTTAATCAAAAAGGCTTATATTACTTGATAACGGTACGTATACTTGCGTATTATCCCAAAATATATAAATTAAAAGTTAATTTCTTATTTTTCGTCTGGATCAAGTATTTGATTTTGTTGTAAAGTAAGGAAATATAGGTTAATTATAATCTGAATTATTGTTGCACTTTGAATATTAGCAGTATCAAGGGATTAAGTTTTTGGCGCCATTGCCGGGGAATCAAAAGTAAAATTTCTATTTTTAGAAAGTCTTATTTAAATTTTAAGTTATCTTATTTTATGTTATTTTGTTTTATTTATTTTAATATATGTTAGTGTATGCGTAGTTCAGGTTCTCAAGGACTAGTGCCCTTTGATTTTGAATTAGAATGAACTATTACAAAAATTAAAAAAACCAAAAAAATTATAAATTTTGAAAAATCCAAAAAAATTATAGAAATGGTAGACCAAATGCTGAAATTCATCAAGAGTTTAGACTTTTTAAAGATTATGTCAATCCTACTGTAGATGAACCTCATTGTAGTATTCAAAAACCCACTGTACTGCCTAATTCATTTGAGCTTAAACATGTTATTAGCCAAACGGTATCAAATAATCTGTCTGGTGGACCACCAACTAAAGATCCAAAGTTACATCTTGCCAATTTTCTAGAAGTGTGCGCTACATTTAAATACGATGGTAAAGAAGATGATGCCATAAGACTTAGGTTATTTCCTTTTTTACTGAGGGATAAAGCTAAGATGTGGTTGAATTCATTAACACTTAGATCTATCAGAACTTCAGGTGATTTAGCACAAAAATTCCTTGCTAAATATTTTCCACCGTCAAAAACTTTAAAGCTTAGAAATGATATTACATCTTTTAATCAGTTTGAAGGGGAATCTTTTTATGAAGCATGAGAAAGATTTAAATAACTCTTAAGAAAGTTTCCACATTTTGCTATACCAGACCGGTTGATAATTCAAACTTTTTATAATGGATTAGTTGGATCTTTTAGATCAATTATCAATGTCGTTGTTGGTGGTTCATTGGTAGCAAAACCATTTCATGACGCCTACGCTTTAATTTAAGAAATGACTACTAACAATTTTTAATGGCCTTCTAAGATGGTAAATCCTAAGAAATTAGGCAACATTCATGAATCTGGTGCATTTACCATGTTAGCAAATCAAGTTGCTATAATTTTAAAAAAGTTAGACCAATTTCGAATGAATTTTTCTGAACCATATTCCATGATTGAAGAGAATTCATTAAGCCAAATTTTAGATTCTCAAGCATCATTAGAAACTTTGAATGCCTTAAATAATAAACAAAATAAATCTTATTCCATTTATTATAACTATGTTGGAAGAACCATCCCAACTTTAACTAGAATAACAATTCGGGTGGTAATAATCAGCAATGGGGGAACAACTAAGGAAACCCATTAGGAAACTGGAACAACCAAGTGAATAATAATTATAGATCTACTTAACCTCCAGGTTTCAACAGTAATACACAGTTTAAGGAGAATAAGTTCTCTATAAAAGAAGTGGTGTTACAAATGGGAAATCAAATACAAAGTCTAGGAACTACAATTAGAAATATCGAGAATCAACTTGAGCAAATAACAAACTCATTAATTAATAGATCCCAATGAACTCTTACTAGTAATGCTGAATCAAATACAAAAGACCAGAATAAAGAACAAGTAAAAGCCATTCAACTTAGAAGCGGAAGAGAGTTGGAAGGTTGGGTTTAAAAAGAAATTGATGTAGAGAGAGAAGAAATTGAAGAATCACAAGAGGATACTCCAAAAGATTCTGAGAGACCTATTTCTCTGCTGAAAATTGATTTGGAAAAACCACCACCTCCTTTTCCTCAGAGACTTTGTTAGCAAAAGTTGGATAACAAATTTTTAAAATTTTTGGAAATATTTAAGAATCTTACAATTAATATTCCATTTGCTGAAGCCTTAGAATAAATTCCGAGCTATGTAAAGTTTAAGAAGGATATTCTCAATAGAAAAAGGAAGTTTGACAATAATGAAACTATTGCACTTAGTGAGGAGTGAAGTGCGATAATTCATAAGAAGCTTCCTGAAAAGCTTAAAGATCCTGATAGCTTTACAATTTCATGTGCAATAGGAGACAGATTTTATGGGAAAACTTTATGTGATTTACGTGCAAGCATTAAACTTATGCCATTATCAATATTTAAAAGATTAGGATTAGCAGAAATAACCCCTACTACTGTAACTCTGTAGTTAGCAGATTGTTTGATAACATACCCAAAAAGAGTTATAGAAGATGTCCTAGCAAAAGTGGATCAATTTATCTTTCTTGTTGATTTCATTGTGCTAGATATGGAGGAAGATGAAGAGATGTCTATCATTTTGGGGAGACCTTTCCTAGCCACAGAAAGAGCAATGATAGATTTGCAAAAAGGGGAGTTAACAATGTGAGCTAATGATAAAACTATTACACTAAAGTTGGGCTTATATATTCTAAGGGTATTCATGAATTAATCATGTTTCTCTTTTTTGAACCTCATTAAACAAGTTTAAATATCAAGCCCAACACACTACCATGCACTTAAACTCAATTGTGAGGTAGATTTGTAATAATCAAAATGTTAATTTAAGTGAGATCAATTCTCATTAAAAGTCATGCTTATCATCTAATCACCAATTAGGGGCCTCAAATAAGTGAAACATTAATTTCCTGGCTTAGACCCACTACCTTAGTATAATCCAATTGAATTATTCTCCAAGCCATAATAATTTATAAAATTACAATGTCACCCTTATCATGAAAACGTGACACGTTGGTTTCTACCTCTTATCCCTTTATGTTTCAAACATCTAAAAGGGTTTATTATGATCAAAATTACTCATTTACCCCTTTGTCTAAGCTAAAATTTAATTAGGGTGTCAAAATGTCAAAGTTTCCATTTTTCCCCTAAGGCCTCTCCACTTCATAACTCAACAAATGGAACTCAAGTGACTTTAAATTTTATTTAATACCCTACTTAGGGGTCAATTAAAACATCAGAGGAGAAATAATGATTTTTCTAATTTTCATTTAATTTATATAATTATTTTAGCTCAAAAACAAGATTTTTTTATTTTAATTTATTTAACTAATCAAAGTAAAGTTTTAGTTCATGAGACAATTATTGGAGATTTAATTAGGTTAGAGGACCACTCGACAAATTTTCATGATTTTTCAAATTATATTTTAATTATTATAATTATTTGTTGATTTTAGTAAATAACCAAATAGAAAATAAATTTTTATTTCAATAATTGCTTTTTATATTATCCTTATATCTCTCCAAGTCTATGGAACTCAAGGAAACAAACTTTTCATTTTTATGAGTTTTTATCTTATTTATTATAAATCTTTTTATGAAAAATTAAGAAAAATACACTTTCAGCTTTTAAAAACACATAACTAAATTAAAAAAGATTACAAAAAACTATTTCAAGGGTCCTAAGTGATCAGGGAACAATTAGGAATGATTTGGTACATTTTGTAGATTTTTACAATTTTTAATTATTTTTAATTTAAAAAGTAGCTTAAAAATGAACTATTTATTTTAAAATAACTTTTATTTTTTCTTAAGTGCCCTTGATCACAAGGAACTCAGAAAACTAGCTTTCATAATTTTCCAAATTATTATTTAATTATCATATTTATTTTAATGCAAAAATGCCATTTTATTTGAAAAATGGACTTTAGTGATCAAACTAACTCAAATGAGTTGCAAATTTTTATAGTGAATCAAAGTGATCATTATTTATAATGTGGAACCAATTTTGTTAATTTTTTAAAAATATAAAATTTATTTAATTTCTTAAAAATTTTAGACATTTAATTAGTTAGAAATTTATTTTAATTATTTCAATGTATTTTATATTTTTCTTAGAATTCTCTGGCAAGAGGAAACATACCAAAATAAACCTCATATTTTTTTATTATTATTTTAACTTAGAGCTAAATGTGTCTTTTGACTAGGAAAAGTCAGGAGACATCCTCACTGCCATGAGGAATCAACCCTTAAAGTTTCAAGCCAATGTGATTAATATTTACTTAATTAAAATTAAAATAGTATAGTGAGTATTTAATTAATTAAAAATTAGAGACATACCAAATAATTTTTATCTTTATTTCACAATATTCTCCTCTATTCACTAAGTAATAAGGTATTTTTAATTTTTTTTATGATTTTTTAAAACCATGTTATGAATTTTTGAAGTTTTTGAATTAATTTAAATCAAAATACCCTATTTTTCTACTTATCCATGCAACAACCAACTCACTCTAGGGAGCTCCAAATCCTCACGTCTGTACTCCCATTCATTGTGCATTAAACCTAAGCTTGCCACACAACCCACAGTTAACAAACAAATCATCCGTCCAACACAATCCGAGCTGCCCATTTAATACACGCGCGATTCGACAATCTCTTATCATCGTCCCCAACTGACCTAACCAAGGAAACGTCCAACTTCGCGACCTAACGTCTCGCTTGATACTCAACCAAATCACATGAGGTTTGTTTTTATAGTATCATTTAGTCAAGATCAACTCATCTATAGGGTCACTTGCGTATGAAATAAACATTCCCTTCATAATTAATGAAATTAAAGGGATTTTTAGGGTTTATGAATCAGCCCTTAGCCCAAGTGGTGAGGCCTCAATTGGGTGCTTGTGGAAGCTTCAATATAGTCCAACAAACCTCTTTTAAGTGTTTGTTTGAGTTGGTGTAAGGTCTATGTAGGATTTCGATCAAAGGATTATGCGACCTTGGTTTAGAAATGGGTTAGAGGGCTCAATAGAGGAGGGTTTTGATGGGGAACTTCCTTATTTGGTATGACGAAACTCAAGGACAATTCAATTTGGAGTTCTGAGGATTTTTATGCAATGACATAAAATGACCCTAGTTTTTAAGGTTTAAATTGAGCTTTGAGAGTGGATTTTAATGGGGGAAAATGGTGGGATTAGACTCAGGAAGGCTGGAGGAAGCTCTGTGAACAACTTGGAAGGCTCTCCCAAAGAAAATAACAATAATCTCTTATTGTCCATAGAGGAGGTTTATTAAAAAAAGGGGGAGCTAGGGATTAAATTGCGAAGCCATGGGGCAGAGAAGGGAGCTTAGATGGAGGGATGAACAGTGCCAATGACCAATGGGGATGAGCCACATTGGATGGGTGTAATTTTGTTTTGGTACATTTGGAGAGCTCCTCATTTTTTGGTTTTCTGACCAATAGGACAGCCGACCAGGCCAAGGGAGGTGGATAGATAGCTCAATGAATCAAGGGGAGAGTTTAATAATGAATATGATGGGGTTTTAATTACTTGAGCTCAAGCTTATGTCAATTGATCAAAAATGCAAAAGAATCCCCCAAATCATGGGACCCTTTGTAAATGGAATCTCTAAGATGAGCTAAGAGCATTTAGGGTGGTTCTTAGAATCCAATTAGCAGCTGAGGTGGTCCAAGATGGGTTAAACCAAGTGGCTCCAAGTGGGTTCAAGGCTTGGGATCAAAATGCTTGAGTTGACCTGGACTTAGATTTAGGTTTGGATGGTCAATTTTACATAGGACATTGTCACAAGGCCTTGAGAAGTAAAGTGGATTGAAGATAAAAGGGTCATAAGGTTCAATTTAATGGAATTTGGATTTTGGGTCAAATTTGGGGTTTCAATTTGGATTTAATTTGGGCTAGGATTAAGGCTAGGCTAGGGTAAATTAAAAGTTCAATTTGGTTTGGGGAAATGTCACAAAGAGTTCAGAAGCAAAAATTGGGGAAACTAAATAGGTTAAGGGGTTCAATTTAGTGAAATTTGGAGTTTGGGTCAAATTGGAGAATTTGAATTGAGCTTGGAATTTAAGTTTGAAATTGGATTCAATTTGCCTACAATTTCATTTCAATTGGGTTTAGAGATGAGTAAATTTTGTTTAAATTTGATATTGGGAAGTTTGAATGCAATTTGGTGGAAATTGGGATGGATTTGGGGTAATTAGGCCTTAAAGGGAAAAATTGGGATTGTGGTCAAAATTGGTTAAATTGGTCAAATTAGACTTCATGAGTGGTCAAGATTGGTTTTCGGAGTATATGGAATCATTTGGGAGGATTGGAAAAATTTGGGCCACTAAGGTCATTTTGGTAATTTTGGTGAAGTTAGGGGTATTTTGGGAATTTTGAAAAAGTGTGGGCATTTTGGAATGTTTTGGATAATTTAAGTGGTTCGAAGTGGTTTGGGATGATTTTTTGGGTAAATTGGGTAATTTGGGTTATTTTTTAAATTTTAGGGTTTCAAGGTTAATTTGGCAAGTTTGCGAAAGTTGGGGTAAAAGGCCAAAATTGGATAATTGGGTAGAATTAGGATTCAATGAGAATGTTAATCACATAATTACACTTATGGTGCCATGAGACCAAAGAATCCCATTTTGGATCCTCCATATCTTGGTCTTATCCAAACACTAGCATAATGCTGAAAGTTTGGGGGACCATCCACATGAATTTCCAAAAGAATTGGGAAACTAGGCTAAGTATGAGTAGGTTAGGGTTGAGATTATGAGTGAGGGTGAGCGGTTCATGTGTATGTGTAAGACTGACCAAAGCCACACCAACCAGGCCTATCCTTAAGGCCTGACAATTCTTTGGGAACTCCTCTTGAGCTCCCCCATGCTAGTTCTTCCTGCTAAATGCTTGAGGTTATAACCATCATGTAGAAATCCAAGAAAAGCAAAGAAGTATTTAGAATTTCTAATGGATAGGGTTCCATGACTAGTCCTCAACCAAAAGGGTGGTCAACAAATGGACCCCCAATAACTGTGGTGCATTGGAAAGCACACTACACGTATTGGGATTGACAGAAGAGATCAACAAATTAACACAACTGCAAAGCCAACATGCTCAGAGCAGAAAAGAATAAATGTTAAGAAAGTTTCCGCTGGGGAGTAGAAAGAAACTCTCGATGGGGATCAGAAGGTGGATTTCCAGAAACAAACTTCAAGGATACTGACGGTCATGACAAAGATTTGTTTCATTTTGGTTTAACTTAACCTAATTTTTATTTTTGTTTAAATTTAGTTTAATTTCAAGCTTTAAGTAAGATTTTGCAATTTAAGAATGTGTGGAGGGGCCGAGTCAACATGGAAAGCATAGGGACTCACATTCAACTCTAAAGATTGATCGACGAGAAGAGGTGCTACATTGGGAAGGAATGCTTGGGGACTCACATCAGACCTAGAAGGTAATAAAAGTGCTGAGAATATCACGTTAGGAAGGAAATCTCTAGGACTCACATCAAAATGAAGAGGTGATAAGCAACAATGGGAAGGAAAGCTTGAGGACTCACATCCAATCCAAGAAGTAGTGAAAGGGAATTTCAAATTTGCTACATTAAGAAGGAAAGCTTGGGGGCTCACATCCAACACAAGAGGTAGCGAAGGGTGTCACATTAGGAAGGAAAGCTTTGGGAATCACATCCAAGCTATGAGGTGATGAGCTACAATAGGAAGGAAAGCTCAGGGACTCAAATCCAACCTAAGAGGTAGTAAAGGGAATCTTAATTAAAATTTGCTACATTGAGAAGGAAAACTCGTGGACTCACATCAACTCAAGAGGTAGCGAACAGTGTCACATTTCAAAGGAAAGCTTGGGGACTCAAATCCAACCTACGAGGTGAAGAGCTACATTGGGAAGGAAAGCTCGGGGACTCACATCAAACCTAAGAGGTGGTGAAGGGAATCAGAATTTAGGTACTGACCTCAAGAATATTGTAAATTCAAAAAATACGGATGGAATGTGAAAAATTTAGGGAATCTTATGTAGAGTTTTAAACTTTGTGAAAAACATATGAAGATTTGTGGAATTTGTGCAATGTATGAGTTGCGGGAATTCATGCGAGGAACGTGAGATGTGAGAGAGATATGGAGTGCGGAGTTTGTGGAGAATTTAAAGTGTTTAAAGAACATGGAGAACTTATTTACCATTTTTATCACTTTTGTTATTATTAAGATTATTCTTCTTTTCAAATTTGATTTCCATTTATTTTCTTTTTACTTTAAGTTTCTTTTAATTTTCATTTGTTTATCTAGATTTCTTAAAATCGTTCTTTGTTCATTAAAGTTTGGGACCAACATATGGTCCCACGGCTTTTTATTAATCACACAACCAAGACAAGTCAACAACGTATGCTAAAATACAAAATAAACTTTGTAAAACTGCTTCAAACATACAGTACAACTGATGATATGCTGAATTTGTTCAAAATAACATGTTGAATACATCGATGGAAATTGTAGTGTAATTTATCATTTCTACTCTGCTCTGACATAGTAACCACGGTCTATTTGTCTTTTAAGGTAAGCTTATGATAAAGCTAACCTTCTAAGCCACACTTTGGAAAAAGATTCCTTTCATGCATACTTAGAGCTACAACAATCTCATAGCTCATATGGGCGTAGATCCTCCAACTTTGGATCTAACTTGAATCCATACAGCATTTTGCTCTCATTCATTCTTTGAAATGTGACTGAGACACAGCAACGTGGCACTCCAAGGAAGAAATTCTTGGCCAAGTTTGCTCCATTTCCTTTCAAAATCAATATTAATCCAATTGACAGTGAAATCTCAACTGATCCTCAAAGCTCTTAATACACCAAAATAATAAGTTGTTTTAAAAATATATTTTATGCTTATTTTAGGTGATACTACACTTTAAAGAAAGTTATTTTCATATTTTTGTTGCATGTTTATTACTTTTAGGAATTTGGAGCAAAAGTAGAAAAAAGAACGAAATTTGGACCCAAAACAACGAAGTTTTGAATTTTAGAGCATGATGTTCTAGATTGGCACCTGATGCGCCAGATTGGCGCCAGAAGTGCCAAATTGGAGCCAGATCAGTGCAAGATGAGCCAAATCGACACTAGATGTGCTGAAGCCCATGACAGTGCAGTTTTCAGCAAACTAATGCATGATGCGCCAAATTGGCACCAGATGCGCCATCTGACAAAGACTTGGTGCATGATACACAATATTTGGTGCCAGATTTGTCAGGGATGAATTTTTGCAGGTTAAGGTGGTTTGAGTTGAATTTTGCATTAATTTTCAAAGGGAAACTTGTTCTAAACTCCCCTTGGAGAAATTTAATGCATCTAGACACTTTGTAAGGTTCTTTTATGAAGGGATGTGTCTCTTGGATCAATGGACACGTCATTTAAATTCAAAAGAGGTGAATTTTAGATAGAATTTTGGGGGGAATTTTGAATTTTATTTTAGAGGGAGGCATCCTTCAATAAAAGAGAGGGAAGTCTAGGGCTTGAAACGGGTGCAAGTAGAGGTGTGTGGCGTGAAGGAGAGTTAGATAGAGAGAGAGAAAGTCAAGGGCTTAGAGATTTTCTTCAAGGATTGTAAGAGGAGAGGGAAGGTGGGAGATTTTTTCTTCATTACACTTCTAAGAGAGCATTGAGAGTGCTTATAAAGAGAGAAAGGCTTCGAGACAACTTCTTGGAGTTTACTTTCGAAAGATTGTGAGATAAGTTGTGTCCTTTATTTCTTTTGTTTTATAAACTTATTTTTAATAATGAAATTTGTGATTTGTCGTATCCTTTCTCATGAATTCTGAGCACTCTTCTTTATCCTTCTCCCTACTTTGAAATATGATTTTGTGAAGAATGAATTTTAATTTATATGATTTTAAATGTCAGTAATTTTTTATGATTTTAACTCCGATCTTCATTTGCTATTCGATCTGGCGAATTGAAATGTTAAAATCTATAGAGAAGCATATGTTCTGAAAGGGTTATGATTTGTATAACATTAGGAAAACCACATTTGATTTCATGGGAGAGTTTTTCATCATTGGAATTTAGTGCACCTGAATACGAAATATACTTTGTTGGATGCATAATTGGAGATTTTAAGGTGACAGATTAAAATCTCCAATTTGGTCTAGTTGATTAAAAACTGATGTGAGATTGTTAGCCCTCAGGGGAGGGAGTAGTGGTAGCTCTGGAGTGGCAGCCAGTATCCTCCCATCTTAACCATGAAATTAAGGACTAAACTCTGGATTAGTCATTGCTCTTTATGCACTCAAAAGATGGTAAAGAATAAGATTACTTTTATTTGGCACACAACAATTTTCATATATATCTTCAAATGATTTTAATTTCTTCACAAACCATATACTCATTGTAAAGGGAAAGGATGCTTTCTTAAATTTGAACTATTTCTCACAACATCGTAGTTTTAATTTTCATAATTTTACTTTTGAAAGTTTAGCATTAGCTTTGTTAAATTTGTCCTTCAACTGCATTTTATTTAGCATTCACCTGCTACTTAATATTCAAACTTTGCACTTTAATTTTGTATCTTTAAAATGGGACTTTACATTATAAATTTAGGGACTTGATTACAGGCATTTCCAACTTCCCTATGGGATCTATATCTAAAACTTCATTAGAGCCCTTTATTACTTCAGCGACACGTATACTTGCATTTTTCTTAAATGGGATTTGGCAATTTAAAGATTTTAAAAGATAAAACTATTTCAACTAAAGTTATTTTGTTGGGATTAATTTGCATTTTTGCTACTGTATCTATCGTGTTTGTTTTGTAATATTGAAAACTATTTGCTAAATTAGCACCCTAAATCCACCCGCATCAAGTTTTTGGCACTGTTATCGAGGAAGTAATGAAAAGTAGTAATAAGTTATTTTATAGTTTATAGTACTCTTATTTTAAAAATAAAAAAAGTGTGTTTGTAGTTTCTTTTAAATATTTTCTTATTTAAGTGTGTTTGCTTAGTTTTAAATTGCTTATTGTATTTGTTTGTGCGTGGTGTAAGATCCAAAAATTTAGTACCTTATAATTTTGAGTTTCAAAGAACAATTAAAAAAATTTGAAAACAATAAAAAGAGATAGACCACATAGTAAAATGACTTGCAATTTGAATAATGCTAGAAATGAAAATGAACATCTTCAGAGACCTTTAAGAGACTATTCTAATCCTACAGTAGATTAGATTTTATTAATTATACAAAACCCTACTGTATCTGACAATTCATTTGAGCTTAAACTTGTTATTATCCAAATGGTTCAAAACAATCAGATTGTGGACACACCAACTAAAGATCATAATTTACACCTTACTAGTTTTCTAGAATTGTGTGCTACATTTAAATATGATGGAGTGTCAAATGATGTCGTTGGTCTTAGAATTTTTCCTTTCATTAAGGGATAAGTTTAAGATGTGGTTAAACTTGCTAGCACCTGGATCTATCATAACTTGTGGAGATTTACCACAAAAATTTTTATCTAAATATTTCTCACCTTCAAAAACTGCTAAGCTTAGAAATGATATTACATCTTTTTTGTCAGTTTGAAGGGGAATCAATTTATGAAGCTTGGGAAAGATTTAAAGATCTCTTTAGAAAGTGTCCACTCCATGCATTGTCAGATTGGTTAATAATTCAAACTTTTTGTAATGGATTGGTTGGATCTTTTAGTTCGATAATTGATGCTACTGGTGGTCGATCATTAATGTCAAAACCATACGATGAAGCATATTTTTTAATTAAAGAGATGGCTACTAATAATTTTCAGTGGCCCTCTGATAGGGTAAATCCAAAAAGAGTAGTCAGTATTCATGATTCTGATGCAATATCTATGTTAGCTACCCAAATGACTGCTATAACAAAGAAGTTAGATCAATATGGAATGAATTATTCTCAGACATCACCTGCGCTTAAGGAAAATTCATTAGAACAAATGATAGAATCACAATTATCTTATGTTTCCTTAAATGCAATAAATAATCATTCTAAAAATTCTTATGCCAATTATTATAATCCCGATTGGAAGAATAATCAAAATTTTAGTTGGAGTAATAATAATTCTAAGGCTGCAAATCCACAATGGGGAAACAACACTGCGAACCCATTGGGAAACTCCAATAATCACAGAAATCCAACTTATAAACCTAATTACCCTCCAAGATTTAGTAATTTGCAAAGTAAGGAGAAGTAGTTGTTAATGAAACAATTGATATTGAAAATTGGGAGTCATTTAAAAAGTCAAGTAGGTGCAATTAGAAATATGGAAAATCAATTGGGATGTTTGCTACCGCACTTAGCAATAGACCTACATGAACATTGCCTAGTAATGTTGAAGTAAATCCTAAGGATCGGAACAAAGAGAAAATTAAGGCTATTCAACTTAGAAGTGGAAAGGAATTAGAAAACAGAGTTCAAAAAGAAGTGGAAGTTGAAGTTGAAAATAATGAGGTGAAAAATGAAAAAAACTGGTAAAGATTTTCATTTTAAGTTAGAAATTACTATTAAACCAATGAAACTTACTGTAGAATGACCACCACCTTCATTTCCTCAAAGATTGAATCAGAAAAATAAAGATAACCAATTTCAAAATTTTTAGAGATATTGAGGAAATTAACGATAAACATTCAATTTGTTGATGCCTTGGAACAAATGCCAAGCTATGTAAAGTTCATGAAGGATATACTTAATATGAAAGGAAGCTTATAGATAATGAGACTGTTGCACTCAATGAAGAGTGCAACACTATAAGTCTGAAAAAGTTTCCTGAAAAACATAAAGATCCTGGAAGTCTTACATTTCCTTTATCTATTGGCGAAAGTTTTTTTTGGAAAAGCTTTATGTGATTTAGGAGCCAGTATTAATCTTATCTCGTTATCAATTTTCAAAAGGTTGGGGTTAGGAGATATTTCACTTACGACTGTAACTCTTGAGTTAGCTGATCGTTCTATTTCATATCCTAAAGGAGTTATGGAAGATATTTTAGTAAAAGTTGATAAATTTATCTTTCTTGTGGACTTTATAATATTAGATATGGAGAAAGATAAACAAATTCCTACCATTTTAGGAAGACCATTCCTAGCCACTGAAAGAGATTTGATAGAAGTGCAGAAAGAATAACTAATTATGAGAGTTAGTGATCAAGAGGTTACATTTAATATTTCAAAATCAATGAGATACCCTGTAAAAGAGCAAGAGATTGAATGCTTCAGAATGAATATTAATGACTATCTAAGCCATGAAAAATTCAAAAGGATAATTGAAAGAGAATTTGAAAAGAAATATTTGGAATATAAAGATGAGGATAAATTTAAGATGAATTTATGAAAGTGAGTAAAGAAGATTTGGATTACATTTAGGAAAAATTTGAAATGTTAGATTCTATAAAATGTAATAAGAATCTCATTTCATCTATTGAAAAACCTCTTGAGCTAGCTAAAAACACTTCCTACACATTTGAAGTATGCATTCTTAGGAGATTTATCCACATTACCTGTTATAGTATTCTCAGAATTAACTAATGAGCAAGATCGTTAGTTTTTGCAAAAATCATTTGGATGGACATTAGCTGATATTAAAAGATTCAGTGCTTCAATTTGTATGCATAAAATTTTATTGGAACATAAACATGAATCAAGATCTGATCCTCAAAGGAAATTAAATCTAATGATGAAAGAAGTTGTTAAAAAAAATTTAAAATGGTTACATGTTGGAATAATAGACATTATTTCAAACAGTACTTGGGTAATTCCAATTCACTGTGCTAAAAAAAAAGGAGGTGTGACTGTAGTGTCAAATGAGAATAATGAATTAATACCAGCAAGACAAGTCACTGGTAGCAAATCTACATAGACTATAGAAAATAAAATTCAGCCACTAGGAAGAATCATTTTCCTTTACTGTTATTGGACCAGATGCTGGATAGGCTGGCTTGGCACATATATTTTGGTTTTCTAGATGGATATACCAGTTATTATCAATTACTTATTGCTTCAAAGGATCAGGAGAAAGCGAAATTAACTAGTCCTTATGGAACTTTTACTTTTCGGTGAATGCCCTTTTGATTTTGTAATTCACTTGCAGCATTTCAAAGATGTATGATGTCAATTTTTAATGATTTATTTCAGAAAGGGATTGAGATCTTTATGGATGATTTTTCTACCATTGAAACTTTATTTGAATTATGTCCAAATGATTTAGAGAAAGTTCTTGAATGATGTGAAAAGAATAATCTTGTATTAAACTGAGAAAAATGCCAATTTATTGTTGCAAGAGGAATTGTGCTTGGGCATAAAATTTAAAAAAAATGCCATGGAAGTAGATCCTGCAAAAATTTAGGTTAAGTGAAACTTACCTCCACCTACTAATGTAAGAGGAGTTAGGAGCTTTTTGGGACATGCTGGATTTTATAGAGGATATGTTAAAGATTTTTCAAAAATTACTAACCTTTATGCCAACTTCTAAAAAAAGACATAAAATTTGATTTCAACTAAGATTGGCTTAAAGCCTTTGAAACTTTAAATTAAAAATTTATCACTGCTCCTATAATTATTTTACCTAATTGGGAGAAACCAATTGAATTAACGTGTGATGCAAGTGATTATGCACCTGGAGTTGTATTAGAGCAGAGATAGATAAGATTTTTAAAGTTATATATTATGCGAGTAAAACTCTTAATGATGCTCAGATTAGCTACACCACCAATGAAAGAGAGTTGTTAGCCATTCTATATGCTTTTAATAAGTTCAGGTCATATCTAATTAGAGCTAAATGTGTTGTGCATATTGACCATTTGACTATAAAATATTTGATACAAAAAAAGGATGTAAAACTAAGATTTATTAGATGGGTACCTCTGATGCAAGAGTTTGGTTTTATAATAGTTGATAGGAAAATGATTGATAGTCCAATTGCCAATCATTTATCTAGGCTAGAACAAGAAGAAATATTAGACATGGAAAAATAAATTAATGAAAATTTTTCTGATTAACAACTTTATATTGTAAAAGGATGGAAAATATCTTAGTATGCTGACATTGTAAATTCAATTATCAGTGATATTTTACGATATGGATTAACAAAAAAACAAAAAAAATAAATTTATTCACGATGAAAAGTCTTATTTTTTAGATAACCGCTATTTATATAAACATTACAAATATTTAGTAATGAGACGATGTGTGTCTTACAAAGAAATTGAGGAAATTATTCAGAAATATCATGATTCTAAATTAGGAGGACATTTTGGGAATGACAGAGCTGTTCATAAAATTTTACAATCTGGATTTTTTTGGCATACTCTATTTAGAGATCTTAATATATATAAAAACTTGTGATCGATGTCAAAGAGTGGTAATATTTCAAAAATAGATGAAATGCATATAAATTTTAATTTTGAAATTAAAATTTTTTATGTGTGGGGATTAGATTTATTGGACCACTTATAACTTCATTGAAAAATATATATGTATTGAATGCAGTGGATTTTGTTTCAAAATGGATTGAAGTAATCACTTTAC
>NEWO01000443.1:65487-111192 GCA_003013225.1 Phalaenopsis aphrodite | reverse complement strand
ATGCGCCAGATTAGCGCATGATGCGCCAAAATCCAGAAAGCTGGCGCATGATGCGCCAGGGACAACATTTTTAAATTAAGGCGGTTCAAGATAGATTTTGAGTGAATTTTCAATGGGACACTTTTTTCACAGACCCCTTGGAGTTATTTAATGCATCTAGACACATTGGAAGGTTCTTTTATGAGACATCTTTTGAATTCAAAAGAGTTGAATTTTGGAGGGAATCTTGGAGGGAGTTTTTAATGCTTTTCCAAAGGAGGCAACCCAAAATAAAAGAAGAAGACTTGAAGAGGCAAAAGGGGGGACGAAAAGAGAGTTTGGGTGGGTGGCGTGAGAGTTAGAGAGAGAGAGAGAGAAAAGGAGATTTTCTTTTAATTTTGTAAAAAGAGAGTGAAGGTGAGAGATTTCTTCTTCATTACATTTCTAAGAGAGAATTGGGAGTGTCTGTAAACAGAGAAAGGCTTGGAGAGAACTTCTAGGGATCTTCTTGCGATGGATTCTGAGATAAGTTGAATTTTTATTTCTTTCATTTTGTAAAATTATTTTTATATATGAAATTCGTGTTTTATCGTATCCTTCACATGAATTCTGAGCAGCCCTCTTTATCCTTCTCCCTACTTTGAAGATATGATAGTGTGAAGAATAGATTTTATTTACTATGATTTTTAATGATAATAATTTGTGATGATTTGAACTCTAATCTTCATTTACTTTTTGTTCTGACCAATTGAAATGTTAAAACTTTTTGAGAGACATATGTTCTTAAATGAGATATGATTTCTACAACATAGGGATAATTCCATTTGATTTCATGGGAGAGCATGTCATTCATGGGGTTGGGTGTAAATAAAATGGGAAATATACATTTGTAGATGCAAAAATGGAGATTTTAAGGTGGCAGATTAAATCCCCCAATTTGGTTTAGTTGATTGGAAACTAATGCAAGAATTTTAGCCCTCACAGGAGGGAGTAGTGGGGGCTCTAAAAGTGGCATCCACTATCCTCCCAGCCTAACCATGGACTTAGGGACCAAACTCTAAATTAGTCAATATTCTTTATAGCACTCGAAAGAGGGTAAATAATATGATTGCTCATATTTGGCACAAAACCGTTTTTATATTTATTTTCAAATGATTTCAAATTCTTCACAAACCATAAACTCATTGTAACGAGAAAGGATTCTTTCTTCAATTTGAACTTTTTATCACAAAAAATACTTTGTTTAATTTTTGCAATTTTATTTCCGAAATTTTAGTATTTAGTTTAGTTTAATTTCTGTAATCTTAGATCTGAATTTTAATTACCATTCACCTGAGTAGTCAATTTTTAAATTTTGCCCTTTATTTTTATTTTATTGTTTTTATTATAAAATAATTTCCAAAATTTACTTTAGGATTTTCTAACTTCCTCGTGAGATCGATATCTAGGACTCCGTTAGAGCCCTTTATTACTTGCACGATACGTATACTTGTGTTGATATTTAGGATAGATTTGAGAGTTTAAAAAAGAGTTTTAAAAGTTAAATTATATTTATAAAAAGTATTTTGTTAGGATTATATTGCATATTTATTATAAATCTACCTGTATGAACTTTTTGGCACTGTTAAGTGGTGTCAACTTCAAAAATATTTGCATATACAAATCTCCCATGTCAGACACCTATAGGTATGTCCCCTTATAAATTAATTTTTGGGAAGACTGGTCACTCGACAGTGGAATTGGAGCATAAAGCTTATTGGTTTGTTAAGGAATTCAATTTCAATTTGAAATACGCTAGTGAGAAAAGTTTATTGCAGTTGAATGAGGTTAAAGAAATTAGGAACGAAACTTACAATCTTGCTAAGATTTAAAAGGAAAGAATAAAAGAATGGAATGATCAGAAGATAACAAAAGGTAATTTGAATCTGGACAATAAGTTTTATTATACAATAGAAGATTGAAATAATTTCATGGAAAACTAAAGTTTAGGTGGAAAGGGCCATTAAATGTTGTAAAAGTCTATCCCTATGGAGTTGTTAATATTGAAGATACTAAGACTGGAAGGATATTTAAAAAAAATGGGCACTGATTAAAACCATATTTTGATGGTTATTCTTAAAAAAATTATAATGTTGAGTCACCCAGAATAAAGACTGGGAATGTCAGGCTGACGACATTAATTCAAGTGCTTTGTGGCAGGTAACCCATAGTTATCGTTGTTATTTTGCTTTTTGAGTTGTTATTTGTAATATTTTACATATATTTATATTTGTGTTTTCATAGAGTCCATGCATTTGAGAAAAAAATTTATAAAACATCTTTATTTACCTAATTTCATGGAAGGATTGAGAATTTTTTATTGAAATTGAAATGCGAATTTTTTGGAACTGCAGAGAGCTGGCCCACGATGCTCTAGAATTGGCTCATGATGCGCTACATGATGAAAATGACATAAAATGTTTCAAAAGACGGTTTTTGGTAGGTTCTTCTCTTTAAAACTCTCAAAAACTGATTCCAAAGCTAATTTTAGGGAGGAAAACAAGAGAGGAGTGGTTAGAGTTCAATTCTAATGGCATCCCACTGTAAAATTGCACTAGATTTGGAATTTTCAACATGAGAAAGTTTGTTAGTTTCGATGCACAGAAGTTGCATTATCATGTTTTAGTGAAGAAGAGGCTAATCAAGGAAATGAGATTTGTGAATCAAGGATTTAATATACCGAATACTCGAGTTGAAGAGATTATTACACAGAGACGTTGGGAAGTGCTATCTTACGCTACTGCTGCCATAATCATCCTGGTGGTGAAAGAGTTTTATGTATATCTACATGGAATCAACCAAGGGATTGTCTATGTGTGAGGTAGGTTTATGCAGTTAAATCCTTTAAGAATAAACGAGATGTTATGATTGAAAATATGCATATCTGTCGTTATGCAAATTTCAACCCTATAAGGGATAATTTGAATGAACTCTATCGGTACCTTACGAATGAAGATGTGAATTGGGAGGCCGGAGATGATTGGTCATGTGAGTTTTGCATCAAAATTACTACCTAATATGAAAATCAGTAAGGTAACTATAGAGAGTGCTATTTTAAATTACTGTATTCAAACCAGAAAACCTATTGGTATTGGAGCAATCATTGTGAAATCAGTTTCGGGTTTGATTATGAATGGGTATGCAACCAAACTTGGACATCTATCCACTATTTTTCTACTACGCAGTCAATCGCTAGTACCTTACGAGAGTTGGGAAAAAGTACTTCTTCCTTGGAAGCCGATTGATCCAGAAGTCTATTGCAACTGTATTAGAATGAGAGATGAAAATGACATGAATGTACTGATAGATCAGGGATCCCAAAATTCATCACCTATTCAGTCTTACTGCAGTTCTAATGCACTCTTAAAAAGGGTTAAGAAGTTAGAAAAAAAGGGGAGAATCTTATGCATGCAATGGGGAATATTTCTGAAATGTTGGATCACTTGGATTGGAGACTTAAAGAATATTTTGAGCATACTTGTCATATTGAAGTTGGCTTGGTACGCATGTTCAAGAAACATGCTTGGATTGGGGAGGATTGGACTGTGGAGTTTCTTTATCAGCATTTCTACAACTTGTATGTGCACTACTAATCTATGGGAGATATCTAGAAGGACGAGAGCGAAGAAGATGTTTGAACTTAACCTATGCACGAAACATTTTATTTAGTACTGCTTTTTTAGTTTTTTGATGTAATGGATTGTTTTTACTTTTATTGTTGAACTATATCAATGTTTGTGTTTGGAATTTTGATGTTTAGATTTCAGTGTTAGGATGTTTTGGTTTGCTTTAAACACTGAATCAGATGTTTGTTGGCTTGAGAAGTGTTAGTTTGTAAAAGCGCAAATTTTTTATATAAAAGTGATTTTTGTTTAGTTCATGAAAGAATGATGTTAGTGTAATTTTTAATTGTGCTTATAAGAGTACATTAAAGTTAATTAGAGGTTGACTTAAAGCTGTATGGACAAAATTTTCACAGAAAATAAAATCTAAAAAAATTAAGGCGTTGGCGTATGATGCGCCAAATTACAGAGAGTTGGTGCATGTTGCACCAGATTGGCGTATGATGCGCCAAATTCTTGAAAACGACGTATTGCCTAAAAAAATTGAAAAATCACACAACAAACTCCATTTTAACTGCTTGGGTCGTCTCCTACCTCTAAAAGTTGACCTAGGGCTTCACATTGGGCGCGATAGAGTAGATTTCAAAAACTTAAAATTATAGATTTCATCTTCTCTTGGTAAGAGCTTCACTCTAACTTAGAAATTTTTTATTTTCACCATTGATTTTTTCTACATTATGTATTTCCAAAAATTGGGATTTTAGATGAAAATCTTGAAGAAAACTCATGGTGAAAAGTTTCATACAAAATAATCTTACTCGAGGAGTTAGATTTTTTATTTAGTAATTTAATTGGAATTTATTTGGAATTTATTTAGAATTTGGTAGAATTTCAAACTGCTCCACGAGTGAAAAGAGGAAGATCGAATGATTTTGATACGCGGAGATTTGTTAATTTGAAGGTCCAACATAGTTAAAACACTTAAATCAAATCGAGAAGATTGATCCAGGAACAAGCATTTGCTAATTCGGTGGCAAGATTGAGAGGTTGATTCTTTCCAGTGCAATAGCAATTGTGCCAATGATTCGGGAGTTTTGTACCAACTTAAGATTTACTAATGACGATCACATTCTCGTGAGAGGCAAGCAAGTTGAATTTGCTGGTAAAAGGATCAATACTTTTTATGGGCTGAGGAATGTATTTTTCGATGAATATGCTGCATTTTTTATGACTGATTCATCACTGGATAAAGTGATTGCCTTCCTAACTGATGGAAAATTAGAATGGAGGATTAAAATTAATAAGATAGTTAACTTCTCAGCTTCCATGTTAACTGGTCAGTCAAAGGTATGACACCACTTCGTTTTTGCTAGATTACTACCAACAAATCATCTTACCTATGTAATGAAGGATAGAGTTGTATTGAACTATTTCATTGATAACATGAAAGCAATAGAAGTTGGTTCTCTTATATTTCACAATGTACGGAGCATAGCTAAGAGCTCTGTAGCTAGTGGTTCAAAATACCCTGCCTTGATTTTCACTCTTTGTGAACAATTAGGAGTAGAATCCCATAGAAATGAAGAAATTTTACAACCAAAAAATCCTATTGAGAAGCATATGATTCAAAGAGTTGAATCATTTGTTCAATCTAGGGGTGGAAGAAGTGATATATCCTCTACATCAGCTGTAGAGGCATCTACTTCTCGCCCTGCATCATTAGAAAACATTATGGACCAACTCATGATTCAACAATTGGATATAGCAAATATTCAGAATCAGATTAGAGAGATTGGAGCAAGAAATGGTTATAATGATGAGTATCGGCAGAGGAAAGTTTAACATGATATTGCCTTTGAAGATGTTATGGTGAGGTGTCTTAGGGGTGAATATAATGTGGAATTTCCTACTTGTCACAACTTTACTCCATATGCTCCTATTCATGATGAAGAGGAAAAAGAAGGGAAGAAGAAGATGACGAAGATTGTGAGGAATGTAATGAAGATTGATATTTTTTAAACTTAGTTTATTTATTTTGTTGTTTGTTAGTTTGCAAGTTGTATGGATTTTATTTGGTTGGCATTTGAAACTATAGTGGTAAAAACTTTTATCTATGTGTTGTGGACTTAAAATTACGATAGTAACAATAGATTTTTACTTTTTCTACATTTTTAGTACTTTTAGTTTTTTTTCTTTTTTTAAATCTTAGAAAATTTGTTAGAATATATTATGTCTCATTTAATACTTTAAACCCTATATGTTTTTCTAAACTTAGTGCCTACAATATACTGATACACTAAAATATATAGTGTTTTTATATGCATTTTTATACCTATTTTTTAGATATTGTGCTTTAATGAAAGCTATTTGTGTGTTTTTCTAACAAGAACAATCAAATGGATGAAAAATGCTAAAAGGAATGAAACAAATTTGGTGCAGAATAAAGAAAAATGTAAAAATGAATTGGGGCACCTAAGCGCTAGAGGCTCCGCACCTAAGCGCCAGATGCCTTAAGTGCTAGAAGTAGTTGATTGATGAATTATTTAAATTGAGTGGATTTTTGAAGAGCTGTTTAAAGCAACCCTTGATAAAAACATGGGAAATAGCCCAGGGACATAGAAATTCATTCAATTGACTTTTCAGGAGGCAACTTCTAGAAGATTCATTGAATGGAGACATCTTTTTGAAGATACACCAAGACACCCCTTGGATTTTTATAAGAAAAAACTTAGACTTTCCAGGAGAAGGGGCCAACCATCCATAAAACTTCACAGTTCAGTGTCGTCACCCATCGCTGCCGCCGCCCACCTTCATTTTATTTTATTTTATTTTGAGTGTTATTTTGTACTGTGAGAGAAGGTGGAGAATTCTAAAAAACTTCAAGACATTTGATGTAGAGAATTTAAGGTAAGTGTTTATCTTTGTTTCTACACTTGGTTTTAATTTAGATTTCTTATTTTTGTGCATGATTTCTACTTTTAAACTCATGTGTGGTTATGTTTTCTCTATGGATTCTACTTAGTTTTCTTTTTCTTTTTTCCTAAAATGTTAAGTGATTAAGTATTTGAAAGAAGTTGTGTAAAGCATTAGACTTTAATGTTGTAAGAAGTTGTGATGATTCCAAACCTTGCACTTCATTTACTTCTTGACTGGGCTAGTTAAGATGTTAATACTTGTTATGAAAACATGTAAGATCCCAGATGGTATTGTCTCTGTCAATAAATGGCTAGAATCACATATTGATTTTATGAATGAGAATGAAGTTCACGGGGTTGAGTGCAAATAAATAGAGAAATAAACTTTTTAGGGTATAAAATTAGAGGACTTTAGAGTGACAGACTAAAACCTCTAATTTCATTTATTGTTTTAGGTTTTAATACGAGATGTTAGCCCTCAGGTGGAGGGAGAAGAGGGAACTCTAGAGTGAGAGCTAGTAGTATATTTCCTGCCTAGCTAGTCTTCAGAACTATTAAAAATATAGATTTGCCAATGCTCTTTATAGCATCTCTAGTAAGGGTAAAGAATATTATTGCTCCTATTTGGCACAACATATTGCGCATACTTCCATAACAAAATTTTTATATTTATCACTGATTAATGATAAGGGAAATGATATTTTATTTATATTGCCTTCATCATGCAAGTATTTTAGTTAAGTTAATGAGTTTATTACTTTATTATTAATTATCAAAACATACTAAAAAAATCAAACTTCCATTCCTATTTTAGCATCTTAAGTTTATGTAAGAATATATTGCTAATTAAAATTTTGTTATCTAAATCTTGTTCTCCCTATGGGTTCCATATTCGGGACTTAAGCAGAAAGTTCTACATTGCTTGATAATGATACGTATACTTTGGGTAGTATCTCATATTTAAAAATATAATATCATTCTTATTTGCTTCATAGTGAAAGATTTACCAAGCTTTTGTTTGACACCAAGTTTTTGGCATCGTTACAAATTAAGAATTTCTATCAAGGAAATTAATCACATAAATCGCATTTTACATCTATCTATAAAAAATATTTGGAATCAAGTTTTTGATGTTGTTGTCAAGGATTAAAATCTTTAAGTAGTGGTGTCAATTTCATAAATCCTTACATATACAAAAAATCGGAACAAGTTTTTGGCGTTGTTGTCGGGGAGAGAAGGAAAAATATAACAGTAATTTTCAAAATAATATTTTCGAAAGAAGTTCTTAGAAAACAAAATTTTTAGTAAGTCTTATTTAAAATTTAAGATTTATATTAGGAATATTGTAGTGTGTATTTATATAAAGTTTTTATTTGTGTGTTTTTATTTTTTATTTTATTTTATTTTATTTTATATGTTTTATGGTAATGTCTGTGTAGTTCATGTTTCACAAGACTTGTGACTTAAGATTCTGAATTAGAAATAACTATTAGAAAAATTAAAAATTAAAAAATTCCTAAAAAATTTTAAGAAATGGCAAATCGAAATAATCAAAATGTTGAAGGGTTTAGACATTTAAGAGATTATGAAAACCCTACGGGGGATGAACTTCAATGTAGTATTCAAAAACTTACTGTAGTGGTTAATTCATTTGAGCTTAAACCTGTTATTATACAAATGGTATCAAGAAATCAGTTTGGGGGAGCACCAACTGAAGATCCAAATTTACATCTTTCCAATTTTCTAGAATTATGTCCTACATTTAAATATGATGGTGTATCAGATGATGTTATAAGACTTAGATTATTCATTTTTCACTAAGGGATAAATCTAAGTTATCATTACATTCAATGTCATCGCGATCTATCACAACTTAGAGTGATTTACTATAGAAATTCTTTGCTAAATATTTTTCACCATAAAAAACTGTAAAACATAGAAATGGTATTACATCTTTTTTTCAATTTGAAGGGGAATCTATTTATGAAGCATGAGAACGATTTAAAAAACTCTTAAGAAAGTGTCCACGCCAAGCTATACTACATTGGTTAATAATTCAAACTTTTTACAATGAATTAGCTGGATCTCTTAGATCTATTATCGATGCCACTGCTGGTGGTTCATTAATGTCAAAACCATTTCAAGAAGCTTGTGCTTTATTTGAAGAGATGGCTAAAAAATTTTTAAATGGCCTTCTAAAAGGGTAAATATTAAAGTAGTAGCCAATATTCATGAAACTGATGCTTTTGTCATGCTAGCAAATCAAGTTGTTGCAATTTCAAGGAAGTTTGACCCATTTGAAATGAATTTTTCTCAACCAATTCCTATGATTAAAGTGAATTCATTAGGTCAAATGGTAAATTCTCAAGCACCATTAAGAACTTTGAATGCCATAAATAATAATCAGAATAACACATATTCAAATTATTATAATCCAGGTTGGAAGAACCATCCCAACTTCAATTGTAACAATACTATGGGTGGTAATAATCAGTAATGGTGGAATAACCAAGTAAACCCATTGAGAAACGGGAACAACCAAGTGAATAGTAATTATAGAGATACTTAGATTGAGGCTATTGTAGCTTCAATTGAAGCAAAGTGCACAAGAGTTATATAACAGTTTTCTCACTGTTAGTATTGAAGGAATAACGAAGAAAATCACTAAGATTGAGGCTATTGTAGCTTCAATTGAAGCAAAAGTGATGGAAGTTAATGCACATCTAAATCATATGTGATGGCAACTTAAGATGCAGTTTAGCTGATACCAGTTTTATAGAAGAAGCCGACAAGTCAATATATCTGAAGGATAAGTGGATTGAAGAAGATTCAACTAGAGTTTTTAATCATCGTCTGTTTTTTCAGGTATACATTCTAAATGCTGAAGGAGAGACTAACGATAGGCCATAATTTGTTCCTTCAACTAGAGAGTGGAATTAAGGTTGTGAATTTGTGTTTATGTGTCTAGTATTTATTAATGTTAAGTGTGTTTTAATGTATATTTATATGTTAATATTGTTTAATGTTTGTGCTAGGAATTTTCTCATCCAAGACTTTTTGGATTGAGAATTTATATATTATATTCCATGAAGAAATAACACATAAGTTCCACCCTTCATGATTATTCCATAATGATTTTTTCCTTTTGTCAAGAATGATGTTTCATTAGTTATAATACGTCTTATGGGTCTTGGATGACCCATAGAAAACCCTACATGTGTTCAATTTAATTTTTAAAATCAATTATGGATTTAAAATGTCATATGTGATGTCATGAGTTTAAATTTAATTTAGGGTTATTTGCTTAAAATTCCATTTTAAATTAAATATGTAATTAATTAAAATGTACAAAATTATAACATTAACCCATAAATTTGTCAAAATTATTTTAGGTGTTGACCATTTGACCAATTTTATCAATTTTGTTCAAAATTTATTATTATGACCAAAGTTGACCAGTTTAGGTCAAGGGTTCACCAATATGGTCCATATGTGGTCATTTGATCATGAATTGACCATTTTTACCACATTTGACCTTTTAGGTTAGGGTTGACCAGTGTGTTCAATGTGGTGGTCATTAGGTCATGGATTGACCATCTTGACCAAATTTGACCAATTTAGGTCAAAGGTTCACCAATGTGGTCAATGTGTCCCCAATTTAGGGTTTGTTTGATCCATCTGGGATGTCTCCAGAATTTGGGGTCAAAAGGGTATATTGAGGTTAAACCTTAAATGTTAAGGTTAATGGGGTTTGTAAATAAATTCAAGAACTTAACTGTAGTAGATTCCTTCCCAATATGAATTATGGTTGTCATTGGTAATGTGTCCTCACAAAAGTGAGGTTGACAACCCTCAAATATTACTTGATGTGCTCGAAGGCATGCGAACACTTATCATCCAAAGCGAACTTGGCATCCTTCTTGACTAGTGCGGAGAAAGACTCACACCTACTTGATAAATTGAAAATAAAGTTTCTGAGATACGCCAACCTTCCTTGAAATGATCATAAATTTTTCAAATTCTTAGGGGGTGGCATTTCTAAGATAGATTCATTCTTCTCCATATCAATTTCAACTCTGGGGTGACATACAACAAACCCTAAGAATTTCTTGAATGTAACACCAAAGGCGTACTTTAAGGGAATCATCTCAAGTTTAAACTATCGTAGCTGCTAAAAAACAATTTTCCATTTGTACAAATGTTCGCCCTTCAAATTGATCTTGATGACCCTGTCATCTACATAACATTTAACTTGATTATAGATGAGAACATTAGAGATCCTTGTCATCACTCCTTGGTAAGTTGAACCATTGTTCTTCAACTTGAACAACATCAACCTGCAGCAATATTCTCCAATTCGAGTTCTGAAAGGTGTTAGCTTTTCATCTTCTGGCACCATCTTAATCTGGTTGTATCTGGACGACCCGTCCATAAAAGAGAAAATTTTTTGGGTCAACGCAATAAAAATCATCAGCTCTAAAGTTGGTACCGGGAATTCATCCTTTGGGCATCCTTTGTTGAAATCTCTGAAGTCTACACACAATCGAATCTAATCATTCTTCTTTTTAACATGCACCACATTGGCCAACAAGTTTGGGTATTATTCTTTATGGACAAACTTAGCAAATATTAATTTTGGGACTTCTGCTATGAGTTGTTGCTTAATCTCCACACACATTTATATAAGAGCTTGTTTGACTGGAATGACGACTTGATTTAATCCTAACTTATGAACTGTAACCTCCATCTCTAATTCAGGCATCTTTAGTAACTCCAAGTGAAACATCCCTTGAACTCCATTAATAGTTTGTCTATATTTACAGAGTTTTCTTCATTGATAAAGGAGCTAACAAAGGTTGGTCTAGGCTCTTCGCTATTCCCCAAGTTAACTTCTTGTAGCTCATCAATTGTTGACTTAATTTCTTCTTCAAATTCTAACAGAACATCTTAAATTGCATAATCTTCAAGGTATTATGAAGCTTCCAAGAAATTTTCATCAGGCTCATCAGTAACAACCATACATAATTCCTTATGATCCACTGACCCTACCGTGTTGAACCCAAGGCCCTGTTTGAACATGAAGGTCAAATAGTTTTACTCCATAATTTCTCAAAAATTTGTGGTTGGTTTTTTTACCACTGCTTAGGCATGACACCACGTTGACGTAATTTTTTAACACAAGGAGAGTACCACTAAGAAGGTTGTTCCAATATTTGAGATGAAGCAATATCTTCTTGTTTCACATCATTTTTCAAGGTTGGAAGAAGAAGTACCATGGTAGAACTTGATTGGTTTAACATCCACACAATCTAATTCCTTAACCATTGACATATCTAAATATATTAAACTTTTATACATAGATTTAATGCTTACTTTTTATGATACTGTACATTAAAGAAAGATATTTTAATGTTTTTGTTGCAGGTACACTATGTTAGGCATTTGGCGTTGAAAGGAAGAAACAAAGATGAAATTTAGAGTCAAATAACAAATTTTTAAAGACTTTGAACTGGTGTCTAGGCGCCAGAATATAGCCCCTAAGCGCTAAAATACAGAAAACGAGGCACCAGATTTTGGTGCCTAAATGCTAGAAAAAGTTATTTTTCCAAATACATTGAATTTGGATGAATTTTGAAGGGGTACAATAGGAAACTCTTAGGAATTTGACCCTACATTATATAATAATGATTTTATGATAGAAAAGAAGGGAGAGTTAGTGTATATTGGTGAGTAATAATTGGCGTGAGAGTGTTAGAGAGGATTTTTTCTAATATTTGTAAGAGGAGAGGAAGTGTGAGAGATTTCTTCTTTGTTACATTTCTAAAAAAATTGAGTAATCCTGTAAGGAGAAAAAGTGATTCAAAGAAACTTCAAAGGACTTTCTTGGGGAGTATATTGAGATAAGTTGCTTGTACTTTACTATTTTTTTCCGTGTAAACTTGCTTTTATATATAAATCCATGTTTTGTAGTATCTTACTAAAGAAATCTGAGAAGTTTGCTTTGTCCTTCACCCTACAATGAGATATAGTCATGTGAAGAGTCAAAATTATTTATAAGATATTTAATTTCATAATTTACATGATTCAAACTTCAATATTCATTTACTTATCAATTAGACCAATTGATTTGATAAAGTTTGTTATGAAACATATGATTTGAGAGGGCTATGAATTCTTCAATTAAAGTAAGAATCACATTTGATCTCATGAATGACAATGTTGTTCATGGGATCAAGTGCCACTAAATAGAGAAATCTGGTTTGTTGTGCGTTTAATTAGAGATTTTAGGTTGATAGAATAAAATCCTCAATATGGTTCAGATGTCTGGAAACAAAAGTGAGATGTTAGTCTTCAGGTGAGCAAAATGTGGGAACTCTATAGTGAGAGCTCGTAACTTCCTAGCATAACAAAAGATTTAGGGACCAAACATTGGATTAGCCAATGTTTTTTGTTGCTCATAAAGATGATATAGAATTATAGGAGGAGACTGTACTTAAGAAGAAGAGGAGTAATTGAAGAAGTTGGACTTTCCATTGTTTAGAATTAATTATGTTCTTAACGTAATTGTTTTGGATTTGCTTGGCTTTAAAACACCTATAACTTTAATTGTATGTATAGTTTAGTTTTCAGCATTCTACTGTTGTGGTTTGATTTCGATGTTGAATTATAGTGTGATTTGCTTTATGTATGTGTGAGTGTGATTAAAAATTTGTGTCTGTAAAAATTTGAAATTTCATATTTTAAAGTTCATTTTTTGTTGTTTGTAAAAACAATTGTTTTTGGACAATTTAAGGATGAATATTATTGTTTAAAAGAACTAATTAGATGTTGAAGAGAATTTGAAATAATTGATGTACAAAAATTATGGATATTTTATATTTTTTTTGGCACTAGCGCCGACGGTGCCCGAGACTCCAAAATTCCTTAAATACCTTGAATTTTTTGCTAAACACCATTTTTACCCCTTTAGTCACCTTCAACCATCAGTTTACACCCCTAGGACTTGCAAATGCTTGGATTTAAAGGGATTAGAAGACAAAAAGAGTTTGGATTTCATCTTCTCTCAATAAGAGCTACACTTTGGATATTACTATAATCTGTAGGAATGTTGTTGAAGTGAATTTTATTTTATTACTATTATTTTTTAGTACTTTGTCGTAAATTCTTTTTTAGTTAACTCTTTTTCAGCAAATGTTTTTATATATATCATATGCTCTGTAATGTTTCAAGTCTTGTAGTTTTTCTTATTAGCACATGCATTATTTCAGAGCTAAGTTTCAAAATTAGAACTGTCAATAGGTAAGTCTTTTCTTTATGTAATAATTTCTTTCTTTCACCCAGTAATTTCAGTTTTTCATGCTTAAATTTTTATAAATTTAAGTTTGTAGGGGAAGAAAAATTCATTTTTTAAGGAAAAAACTTAATTTTATTTGTCCTCAATGAGCTATATTTAAAAAAAATTTAATTTAACATGACCTGTGGTGGTAGAGCCTAACTTTGGATAATTATATTTGTGTTTCTAAATATATAGTAGACTTAAGTAAAAGTTTTCAATTATGAAAGTTAATTCTAGAGTTAAGATGTTTGGTACGAAAGGATAAGACTATGTTTTTTTCTATTTAAACTAAAGGAAATTGTATTTTCTGAAGTATTAATAATCTTAGAGTTTCATGTAAGAAGAAAAAAATGAAAATTTATGAAAAATCTTTAAAGCTAATATGAATTTATAAAGTGAAGGAATGTGAAAATTTTTAACTTTAAGAAGAGGATAGTGAAGTTCAAAATCATTAAAGGCTATCTGGATATAGTAATCCTCACATAAAAAAAAAAAAGAATGGGTTGAAAATGATCCTCAAAGAAAAGAAAAAAAAGAAAAGAAAAGAAAAATTTGTGAGGATAAGCTTGAGGAGATGCCTAATCAAAAATTGGCTTCACTTAAATCAACTTAAGGAAGAAGGCTTGACTACATTCTCTAAAATTGTATTTAAGTATTAGAACATTTACTAATAAAGTTTTCATGAAGTTCTTTTGCATATGGATATTCTAAGTGGGTTTTATATGACAATTTGCAATTTTCTTGAAAAGAATAGAAAATCAGAAATCCTAGACTTGACTGTTAGATATTCTACCTACATTGGACATAAACCATCTAACAATTTTATGTTCTACCTACATTGAACCTAAATAATCTTCATAACTTAATATCTATCAAAAATTAAAATGACATCAATCTTCAAGTTTCACTGATGTTAAAACTAAATCTTAGGTTTCAATTAAACTCCTTCAGGTCTATTTGACATCGGACCTAAAACAAATTACATGATAAAAATCCAACTAACCGATGTAAATGACATAAAATTCACCTTAAAAAAAATTAAAAAACTTAAACAAAACTGTAATGAACAAAGGTCACCAAACGCAACTTGAACATCTATGTTAAGATTTATGAAGATTTCTTGGACAACGCAATCTGTAGTTGTTGACAGGAATCTTCTAGTCTTGGTTTAAATACCTTATGCATTTTGTAAATTTGAATTTTTTTATAGGCCCTGGGATGACGGAGCCATAGACATCTTGACCTAATCATTTAAAAATTGTTCAACCAATTAAATGACCAACCAAAATTAACAAATCTAAAACCATGATTTTATGTTAATTGTGCTCTAATTTGCAGGATTATTTGAGACATGAAATAAAATTTCACTTTAGATTTTCTCTCTATGTTATAGGTTGTGCTAACTCCATTTTGCAAGATGATATTTAGAAGCAAAATTTCAAGAAAATAAAACTAAAAAAAACTAAACAGCATGACATGTCAAAAACAAACAAAACTAAACGACATGACATGACATAAACAAACAAAAATGACATGACATGATGAAAACAAACAAAAAAAAGAACAAAATGACAAAAATAAAATGACACAACATGAAAAAAATAAAATGACACGAAATGACAAAAACAAAACTAAATAAAACGACATGACATGACATAAAGAATACAAAACAAAACCTTTAGGGTAGAATTGAATTCTTATAAACCTATTACCCTAGGAAAAAAACATTGGATATCTTTTTCCTTAACCTTAAAATTTCTTAGGAGAATGAGTGTTGATGAGAATCAGGAGCTTTCTTAGATAGTTTCAACTGTCTAAGATGTAATTAACTAAAGGAGCTTGCTCATATAGGAGAATTAAGAACTCAAAATTGGTGATACATCTAAAATCTTTGATTATTTATTTTTCATGTGGTTTTCATTATATGATAAATCATTTCTCCTTAATGTTCACCATAACAAAAGAATACTTTCGACATTTTTTTCTCATGTTTTCTATTTTTTTAGTCCTTTTCTTCCTTCTCCTAGTTTCTTAAGATCTTGGAGTCCTGACATTATTTGAGAGAATAACTTAGCTAGAGATTAGGGAAATAAAAATATATAAACAAATTGGAAACTCCTTTCAATCAAAAGACACACATCTGATACCATAGGAATTGGCGCAACAGACCCCATCTCCCAGACGCCATCAATTGCACCTATTATTTTAGTAGCTGATGTCTCAGGTAGACCGTTGATACTTTACACCATAGCTTTGGATGCTTCTCTCAGAGTGTTGATAGCCCAGGTTAATGTTGAGGGTAATTAAATTCTCTCTACTATTTGATTCATTGTCCAATCCTGATGGAAGTAAGGAATCCTCCTATTGAGAAGCGTTTTTGGCATTGATCATCACCGCCCAAAAGCTCATGCTTTACATGCTTTCTCACAAGGTCAACCCAATTTTAATGTTTATTCCTTTGCAATACTTGATGACCCGATCAATGCTTTTAGATAGGTGGGTCATGTGGCCGATGATATTATTGCAGTTTGATATCTTTTTTCCTCTTTGAGTCATAAAGGGACAAGTTTTAGTAGATTTCATCGCAGTGCATCCTTTACCAGTAGAATTTTCTCTCAACGATGAATGTTTGGATGAGAAGATAATGAATTTTGAAGAACTCAATGCTCAACATTAGGAGAAGTACTTTGAAGGAGCTTTGTCAGCACAAAAGGACAAAGACTTACAACTAATATTCCTTGGAAAAGCAAGGAATGGATTAATCTTCATTATGCTAGAGCGGGGAACGGTGAGGTACTCCTACCATCAAACAGAGTTGTGTAGGAATAATGAAGAAGAATATGAAGCCCTCACAATTTGACTGGAGTTAGTCATTTCAATGGGGATAACCGACATCAGCATATACGGTGACTCGTAATTGACTATACAGTACGTCGCCGGGTAGTACAAAATTTTGAAACCTAAACTCGAGCACTATTTTCAGTATAAGGTGAAGCGACTAGAGCAGGTTCCTAATGCAACACTATACAAGGTTGCTATAAGAGATAATGCCTTTGCAGACACTTTTGCCCGACTTGCAAAATAATTTGCATTCTCGCATGAAGATTCTATTAAAGTAACTGTTTAAAGACATAAAGTCATTCCCATATTGAAATAGATACTTTGCACATGTTGGGAAATGACAGAGTTGTGATAAAAATTACAAAGACTAAAGAAGACTAGCTTCACCATTCATAAAATATCTACGAGTAGAAAAGCTACCCGAGGATAAGTCAGCAACACAACAGATCAAGAAGAGGGCTTTGTCTTATGCCTTGATAGATAATGTCTTGTATCAAAGGTTAGTCAATTAAATGTGGTTGAGGTGTCTGAATGGGTGTGAGGCTCATAAAATTGCCAAGGGTGTGCACGCAGAGCTTTGTGGTGCTCATCAGTTAGGTTTAATGATGAAGATTAAGTGGTTAGGATACTACTGGCCCACAATTATGACTAACTGCATGAAGTCTGCCAAGAGTTGTGACTAGTGCCAAGTGTATGAGGTGATTCTACACCAACCTCTGAATGTTTTTTATATAAACATCACGTTGTGGTCATTTGAGTGTTGGGGCATAGATATCATGGGCTCGACATAGCCCTCTTCTTTCAAGAGCTCTTGATTCATCCCTGCAGCCACCAATTACTTTTCAAAGTGGGCAAAGGCAGTACCACTCAAGGAAGTGAAGGTGCATCAAGTTCTGCATTTTTTTGAGAATTAAATTGTCTATCATTTTGGGGAAGTGCACAGAATCATTTCAGATAATGGGTCTGCGTTCAATAGTACAAGAATCAACAATTTAGTAAGAATTCATGGGATAGATTGACGCTACTCCATAATTTACTACCAAAGAGCAAACCCTTGGCCAAGAATTTTACAAAAAACTCATCCAAAAAATAAAGAAAACTTTGAATGAAAATAAAAGGAATTAGCATGAGCAGTTGTTAGAAGCCTTTTGGACCTAAAGAAAGACGCTCAAAACTCTTACGTAGTCTACACCTTACGCACTTGTGTACAGGTTTGAGGCTATACTTCCTTTAAGGTTTCAACTTCCATCTCTCAGAGTTGTAGTTGTAAAAAAGATAAATAAATAAAGAAAATTCCAAATTTTGGCTCAAAGAGTTGGAAAGCTTGGATGGAAAATGGCTATTAGCACAATAGAATTTGGAGCTAAATCAAGCTAGGATGATCTGGGTCCATGATAAACAAGTCCACCTGACAACTTTTAAAGTCGATGACTCTGTTGTTGTTCAGAGAAGACCTATTCTTGCACACCGCAAGATTGGAGGTAAATTCAGGCTGACTTGGGAAGGAACATTCATGGTCGAGAAAGTCTACTTTAGAGGCTCCTATCAACTTGTGGGTTATCAGAAAGAACGACCAATGCTTCTTATTAATGGATGATATTTGAAGAAGTATTATGCGGCGTGATGTTTTGAAGAACAAGCTTTATAAATAGAGTTGTGTTCCTTGAAGCACCGGCATAGTAATTGTCAAACGTGTCTGAAACAAAAATTAATAAAATATTCTTGAAAGAAAAGATAATTTCAAAATAATAAAATTCTGCATATAAAAAATATATATAATCAAAGAGAAAAATGTTTCTGCTTTCTTGTAGTAAAAAAAAATCTAACCTTAAAATAAAGAAAATTCACTAATAAGTAAACTTCTATTGTTTTTGTTCATCTGCTTCAACACCCTGATTTCTTCCTTGTTCTCACGGGAAGATGTTAAATGGGAGGCTGATCCTTACTTTTAAAGATGGCATGAGTCTTACCTTGGATAAGGAGAAAAATTAAGATGTTGTCATTTAGTTTAACTTGAACTTTGCATAAGCAAGGCTGGAATACAAAGAAGAAGCTTTGGCTCTTGTGGATCAAGAAAATCTTCATGTCAGCAAGACGGTGGTGAAATTTAGGAACAAGAGTAAGCAGACTGCCACAAAGAAGAGGAATTTTGAATGAACTATTGAAATAGAAGTAGGTGACAAATGGAACAACAAGAGAAACAAAATGAATTCCATAATGATGACTACAGAAGGTGAGCACATCAATGCTATGCCTACACATGTTCAAGTTGGAATGAGAGCAACTCTCACACAGATATGTAAGATATTCACAGTGTTGGCAAATGAGCAGAACAAAGATGACGATAGAGCCGCTTTGGTGAGAACATTGTTTCACGGTAAGGGAGCAACCTGTCGATGTTGATCCGTACATCCCATAGTTTGTCACTAGACCCGACAGTTGCAAATTATTCTAGAGCATGAATTGGAAAGAATTGAGAAGTTGCATGAGCAGAATTTTGAGTATTTTCAAAAGATACAAGACAGATATGTCAATATCTTAGAAGGCTTGGAGTTACATACGAATTTGTTCTCTGTGTACGAGTAAGAGCAAATCATGGAGTGTGCACTTCACTTCAAGGACTTGGGTTGTCTAGGCAGTTTAAGGAGTAAGACATATTTAGAGCCTCAAAGGTGGATGTGAGCCAAAGGAAGAATCACAATACAATTTGGTTGCCACTACAGTTTTTTGAAAGATAGCAAAGGAAACCCGCCAGGAATACTCTTTCATGAAGATGTAGATCTGATGTTAAGACTTATATAAAGGATGATCAAGCGTATGGTGGCATGGTCGTTGTTGCTCCCTGATTGTGTGCCTAATAGCTGCATCATAAACATATATGAAGAGGGCGACTGTATCTCACTTGACATAAATCACCACATCTTTGTGAGGCCTTTTTTCACTTTATCATTCATTAACTAATGGAACATGATGTTTGGTGCAGACCTCCAAATAGTTTACTCGGGTGAATTCTAAGGGCCGGTAGAAATACCTTCACCGTTAGGTTTGGTCCTTGTGCTGAAGGGAAATGGTGCAGATATGGCCATGAACTGCATTCCGCCAGTTCCTTACCAATGAATCTCGATCACTTTTGAAAGAATGAGAAAGAAGAAAAGGCCATTCAATTACATGACAGATCCAGACCTAGAAAGCCAGCAGCCTCTCGAGCTATATATTACAACGATGTAGCACACCTCTAATGAACACCTATACAAATTTCTAATTCTGATAGTGACTTATAAGGTTATTTTATGCCTATGTAGTTTACTTGAAAGATATGGATGAAAAAATGGTGGAAATTTCGACAAATCACATGAAAACACAGAATGATATGTATTTGAAGTTACAAATTTTTAGTATGCTTTTTGAAGGGATGATGTCAGAAATCATTTTGATGTGTTCCTATATTTGTGTAATCACATTATGTACTTCTTTTAGCAATTGAATAGAAATGACCACGTCACATTTACCTTCAATTTCTAAACAATTGACTCTGAATGCCACTAAATTGAGCTTGACTAGATTTTAGAAATGTTGAACAAAGAACGATACAAATTTATTGATGAATAAATAACATAAAAAGAAATTTAAAAGATAAAGGAAATCCTTCAAACACTTAAGACAAAAAGTGTTCTCCATACCTCAGGCTGTGAAATCCTCACAAAATTAGCTTGTGAAATCCACACTAAGCTCCAATTTTGAGGTCCAATTCCAGGGCAATTTTTGGGTTTGACATTAACCCATTCAAAGCTCCAAATCAACTCCCATAAAAGGTACCCTAGGCTCTACTAAGAGGTTTCCAATCAAAATTGGCCTTCTGCATAGATTCTAACCCACTCCTAGCTAAAACCTTGGCCCCATTTCATCATATATGTATTAGGACCCAATTTCAATTCAAATTGGGACAACAAAAACTTTCTATGCTTGAGGTGAAGCTCTAGAATGTTTCCAATAAAAATTTAATCATCTAAGACCAAGGTATGACTTCTAACCCTTATTTTGGCTCAGTTTTGAGACATTTTGAAGAGGATCGTTACATCATGGCTAAGTATCCATATTCATGTGCTCGTTATGATGTACTGTTGCTCTAGGAACAAATCAAATTAAATTTGGTGCATGAACTGGGGAGATCATAAGCCTTTAACATGAACGGCTCTCAGTTTATCATCCCACGGGGATGATAAACCGATGACGTCCATTTTCGTGTATTGTAAATGACCACCTTTGACTTGTTTGGACTACGGGATTGTCCATACGAAATGGATGAAAAAGAACAACATGTAAGCTGCCTGCGTGGATATCCGAGCCAACCAAACGATGCCGCACGGAGCATTGACAACTCCCACGATCTAAGTGGCGCTGCGATGGATAAATAGAAATTTCTTAATTTTCTATTCATTTAAATCCAAAAAATAAAAAAAAAAAAACCTTTACAAAATCATATCTTGAGATTGAAAAATCACAAAAATATGACAAAATACCCAAAGATTCAAGAAATTGAGGAGAAAATAATGGAAGTGAAGTTAAAAGTTATTGAATTATAATGAATTTTTTTATAAATTAATTACTCTGCGGAGAAATTTAATTATTAAAAATTATTTATATATGAAAAATATTTGAAATTATCAGAGATCAATCTTTATGTCTTTCAAAACATTGCTTGATTTTTCCAAGTCAAAGAAGAATCCCTAAAGTCCAATTTTCTAATTTCTATCAAATCTTGTATTTATTTCCAACAATAATTATGAAATATCAAGAAATTGAAAATTAAATTTAAAAATGGACAGAATCTTTAGAGTGCCAATTTTAAACTCTAAAATAACAATTTGTAACCATTGGAAAATTTAAAATGACATTTCCTTCACTTAGGGTCAAAATTGTAAATTTCAATTTTACATATAAAGACCTAAAATTTCTTAGGGTTGAACGTTGACCTTGAATAACATATAGTACTGAACAAATCCTAACCCTTGGGTCTGACTGCCAAACTAGATCTAGGTTGAACCCAAACCCTAACCAATATGGGGTTCAACTATCCCCTCAAAACTATTGGATCTAACCCTTATAGACCCAAAATCAAATATTCAAATGTTAAGTTCGAACTCACATAACACTTAGGTATAATCAATATATACTTAGGTTAAAATCTTGATTCAATCCTAAATTGATTCAAGCCAAACTTAGACATTTAGGTTCAATTCAGATAAAGCCAAACTTAACCAAAACTTTAATTAGGACAGTTATACCTAATTAACTCCTTCTAAGCCTTAATTATAGTAAGCTTAACAAAAATAAAGCTTAATTAGTTATAAACCCCAATTAAACCTAATTAACCCCTTTTAAGACTTAATTAAATTAGGCTTAACACAAATAAACCATAATTAGGTCTAAACCCTAATTAGACCTAATTAACCCATTTTAAACCTTAATTACATTAGGCTTAACACAAATAAACCTTAATTATGCCTAAACCCCAATTAAACCTAATTAACCCATTTTAAACCTTAACAACTTTAGGTTTAACACAAATAAACCTTAATTAGGTCTAACACCCAAATTAGACGTAATAACCTTTAAGCTTTAATTACATTAAGCTTAACATAAATAAACCCTTACTAGGTCTAACCCCAATTAGACCTAATTAATCACCTTAAACCTTAATAACATTTGGTTTAGGACATATTAAATCCTAATCAGGTCTAAACCTCAATTAAACCTAATTAACTACCTTGAGCCTTAACAACATTAGGTTTAAAGACAAATAAACCTTAATTAGGTCTAAACGCCAATTAGACCTAATTAACCCCTTTTAAGCCTTAATTACATTAAGCTTAATACAAATAAACGTTATGTAGATCTTAACCCCAATTAGACCGAATTAACCTCTTTTAAGCCTTAAGTACATTAGGTTTAACACAAATAAACTTTAATTAGGTCTAAACCCCAATTAGACCTAATTAACCAATTTTAAACCATAGCGACATTAGGTTTAACACAAATAAACCTTAATTTGGTCTAAATCCCAATTAGACCTAATTAAACCATTTTAAAATTTAACAACTTTAGGTATAACACAAATAAAACTTAGTTAGAGCTAAACCCGAATTTGACCTAATTAACCCATTTTAAAACTTAACAACATTTGGTTTAACACAAATAAATCTTTTGGTCTAAACGCCAATTAGACCTAATTAACCCATTTTAAACCTTAACAACAGTATGTTTAACACAAATACACCTTAATTAGGTGACACCCCAAAATAGACCTAATTTACCCCTTTTAAGCCTTAACTACGTTAGGCTTAACACAAATAAACCCTAAGTAGGAATAAACCCCAATTAGGCCTAATTGATCTCATTAAAACATAATAAAATTAGCTTTATGTCACATTAAATCCTAATTAGGTCTAAAACTTAATTAGACCTAATTAATCGGCTTGAATTAGGTCTAACCCAAATTTAGACATAATTAGGCTATTTAAGACTTACTTATACTAGGATTAATTAACCTCAAACCTAATTAGGTCAAACCAAAATTTAGACCTAATTAGTTTAGTTAAACCTTAATTACATTAGGTTTAATTAACCATAAAATCCTATTAGATCTAGCCCTAATTAGACCTAATTAATGACATTAAAACTTATCCATATTAAGTTTAGTTAACTTTCAAACCTAAAAAAAACTAATCTCAATTAGATTTAATTAAACCCTTAAAAATTATTAACTACACTAGACTTAAGTTAACCCAAAGTCTAATTAATTCTAAATCTCAAATAGTTAAATCAAATTAAAGCTTAAGTTCAACCCACATTAACCTAAGTCAACATAAATCTTAGGTTCCACCCACACTGAACCTAAATTAAACAAAAACTTAGGTTTAACCCACATTGAACTTAAGTCAACATAAATCATGGGCTTAACCAAAATTGAACTTAAATTAAACTTTAGGTTTAATCTATATTAAACCTAAATCTACCTAAAACCCTTAAGTTCAATCCATATTAAACTTAAGACAACTTAGACTTGTAGGTTCAACCTGACTTGAACCTTAGTCAACAATCAACATAAACCTTAGGCTCAATCCATACTGAGCCTAAGTCGACCCTAAGTCTAACCTACATTAGACTTAACTAAATCAATTATATGTCTTACCTACATTGGATATAGAACAAATTCAAAGTTTAGGTTCAATCCATATTGAACCTAAACCATCTCAAACCTAAGGTTCAATCCATATTGAACCTAAATCAATCATAATTCCTACCTACATTCGATTTATAACTATTTCAGACCTTTGGTTCAATTTATATTGAACCTAAATCAATCTTAAGTCTTACCTACATTGAACTTAGAATAGTTTCAATCGTAGGACCAATTCATATTGAATCTAATTCAAGCATAAGTCCTACCTAAATTGGAATTAGAGTGATTTTAAACTTTAGTTTCAATTCTAATTAATCCTAAATCAACCATACGCCCTATTTACATTGTACTTATAATAATTTCAAACCTTAGGTTCAATCAATATTGAACCTAAACCAACTTTAGATCCTACCTAACTTGGACATAAAACATCTTAAACATTAAGTCCTACTTATGTTGGACTTAAATCATTTTTAACCTTAGGTTCTACCTACGTTAAACCTAAACCTTTTCTTATCTTAGGTTCTACCGACAATGAACCTAAACCATTTCATATCTTAGGTTCTACCTACATTGAATCTAAACCACCTTAAACTTTAAGTCCTACCTACATTGGACTTAAACCATCTTAAATTTTAGATTTTACCTACATTGAACATAAATCATCCTCATACCCTAGGTCCTATCTAATTTGGACTTAAATCATCCTTATACCTTAGGACTTAAAGAATCTTCATACCTTAGGTTCTATTTCAATGTATAAATTCTTGGGTTTTACTAACATTAAACATAGAACATAGGCCTAATCCACTAGGACTCAAACAAACTTCCCTAGATCTCACTGACATTAGACCTAAAATAAATGACATAAAAATTCAACTCCTCAACCCATCATCATATGCACAGCATGACATAAAAGACATTAAAACTTAAACTTCAACCTAAAAATACAACTAGATTTGAGAAGATTTTTTGGAGGTAACCCATGGTTGCTAACAGAATATCTTCAAGCCATCTATGGATAATCAAACCACAAACACATTGACCCTAAATGACGGAACAATGGGATCATGATTGGGTCATCCTAAACAAAAATAAAAGACAAAACTGACAAAATTCAATTGAATAATAAATTATCAACAAACTAAAAATTTATAACCCCTAAAATTTGATAAGATATTAAAACATAAATTGAACCACAAAGATCAAAGATCACTGAATGCAAGTCGAACATATGTGCTTAGATCTATGAAGATTTCTTAGACGACATAATTTGTGCTTGTTGAAATGAACCTTACGGTCCTGGTTTAAACACCTTTCAAATTAAGTAGATTTGAATACTTTACGATCCCAGGAGGAAGGATCGATAGAAATCTTAATGGGTTGTTTAAAAATTTATTCAACCAATTAAATTGACAAATTTAAAAATGATTTCATGCTAATTGTGTTATGTTTTACAGGTTTATTGGAGACATAAAAAAAATTATGCCTTAGATTTACTTTGCATGCTAATAGGGTGTGCTAACTCTACTTTTTGGTATGACATTTTGAAGCAAAAAAGGTGAATCTCAAAACAACAAATTAAAATGACAAAAACAAAACAAAACAATAAAACTGGAAAACAAAACGACAACAACATTAATAACGACAACAAAAAAATAAAATAACAAAATAAAATGACATAAATAAGACAAAAACATGGTAAAAAAAAAGACATTAAGAAAAACAAAATGTCAAAACTAAACATTTAGGGTAGAATCAGATTCTTAGAAACCTATTTCCCTTGGTTCAACATTAATGTTTCACTCCTTGATCTTAACATTAAATTTTTTTGAGGAATGAGTGTTAATGTTAATGTTAGATGCCAAATGGAAAGAAAGTTAGTTGCTTTAAAAATATGAAGTAATTTAGTATATATAATGTTTTGAAATATTAATATTTTAATTTCTAAAAATATAAGACCAAACTGATCTCATATAGATAATAGTTTAGATAAACGAGCATGACATTGCAAGCAATGAATCTACCCCTAGGAAGAGACATATCACTTACTAATGAGGTTTGATTAAATAAAGTTAAGAATTTATGACATCTGTTTTAGTTTGCGAACCTTTATTTTGACCAACAAGTTTCCCTATCAAATATGAAAGATTATATATTATTTATTTTAAGCTGGGTTCATAAAGTTTTCTATAAGGGCAAACCCCTATAGTTAATTACATTTTAAATAACCAAGGTCACTTAAGTTTTTTATAAGGGCAAACCCCTATAGTTAATTATATTTTAAATAACCAAGGTCACTTAAGAAAACTCTCGATTTAGATAAAAAAATAATGCCTTCAAAAATTTCAAAAGGTTTAACATCCACAAGATCAGAAAAAAGGAGTGTCAAATGGGAGAAGATCAAATTTGGAACATTTTTTTTTTAATCTAAAGGAAAGAAAAACTAGGGGATGTCATGGATCCTGGGGAGAACCTCAGAGACTTCTGAAACTATCTATGGTTTGACTTCTACTTCAGTGAAATAAAATTTTTTAATGTTTCATCATGCCAATTATTATTATTTATGACCTACATTTGTATGAGATGATCAAACAAATAACCTAGAAGATTGGAGGATTTATGTCGTAAAAGATGACAATCTCAGAGCTTACAACGAGTTTGGGCTTAAAATGCATGACATGATCGTGTAAACAACTAAAGATAAAGTGAGGATTCATGTTGTACCAGAGGAACTACCTCAAGATACTAAGGCTTGTTATTTAATTCTAAGGAAAGTGTTGTTTTTGTAGATTCACTTGCTCTACTGCCTAGCTGCCCAGGGTGCTAGCTCCAAGCTCCTCGTCAAAGTGGTAGTCCTAATGTCTAAGGTTCAAAAGGTTTTACCATGTATATTTCAAAGTTTTGGTTAAATTGGGGGGAGGAATTAAATTTTATTAGAGCAACACCGGTTAGGATCCCATCGTTCCCTCGATCTGGTACTACTCTTTTCTTTTGAATGTACTTAGTTTAAATGAGTTGTTAAGCTCATTTAAACTGGGAAGATCTTGTTAGAAACCATTGGTTACCACATCCAGAGGACTCCGGTAAATTCAAAAGGATGTTATATGAAGTTTTGTTATTTTTCTTCTTTTTGAAAATGTTGTTTTAATTTTGAAAAAGTTGTTTTGTTTGATATTGCATGTAAATTTGTTTTAAGTTTTGTAGAGTAAAGTAAACAGATACAGGAAGAAAGTGTTGTAAAGTAAATAAAAATGTACTACAAAAATGTATGACGTACATGTCAACTTCTGGCACTCTCGTTGAAAGATCAGCTTTGCAGTATATATAATTTTGGAGGGATTTAAATAAATTGTTAGAAAGAAAACAGGAAGGAAGGTTTAAGCTACCCGAACTATGTTTTGGGTCATAACTCGGTGCTTCCTAACAAGTTTGATTGGATTATTTTCATGAACAAAATATAATAGGTTCATTCATCTTTTCAAATATCCAAAAGATCACGAGGGTGTTTGGAGCATGACCCCAAACAACCTTTAGAAATTCACATAGTTAAGGCATTAAAATCCAAAATAACCTTTTTGCCCCTATTGCTCTCCGCTTCATAACTTAAATACTTTGAAATTTTTATAGTACCCGATTTATGGGTTAATTAGAATCTCAAAGGAGAAAATGTGAATTTCAGACTTTTATTTAATTTCTTAAAATTATTTTATTCAAAAAAATATGGATTTTCAATATCAATTTATTTATTTTTCCAAAACCAATTATTTGTCCTTAAGAAAATTATTAAAGGTTCACCTACGTGAGGACCACTAGAACCAATTTTCATGATTTTTGAAATTTTATTTTAATTACTATAATTATTTAATGATTTTAAGTATTGATTAAATATAAAATAATATTTAAGTTGAGAATTAACTTCTATATTTTTCTTAAATCTCTTTGAGTCTAGGGAACCTAGAGAAACAAATTTCTTTTTTTTTTAATTTATTTTTTTTATTGTAATTATTTTAGTGCAAAATTATGGAGAATTTATTTTTATGACTTTAAGGATTTATAACTTCACTTAGAAAATTAAGAAAAATATTTTCAATGATCCCAAGTGACGAGAGAACCAATTCTGACATTTTGGGGAATTTATCTATTTTAATGACTTTTATCATTTTTTTTATATTTTTAATTATTTAAAATTTGAAATATTTCTTAAGAAATCAAATATTTATTTTAACTTCAATTTTATTTATCTAAAGTTCCCCCGGTCACAAGGGACTCACAAACCATTTTTTGTAATTTTCTTCGTTATATATTAATTATTACATTTATTTTAATACAAAAATGCCATTTCTCTTAAAAAATCAAATTTGGTGGTAAATACATTTCAAACAGATTTCAACTCTATATAGTTGGTTAAAATGATTTATTTATATTTCAATTATTTTATTTTTCTTTCATTTTAATGATTTAAATACATAAAATAATATTTTAAATTACTTAAACCTATTTTACATTTTCCTAGGGTCCACTGATCACAGTGAACCTACCAAAAATATTTTGTGTTTTCTATTTAAATTTTAGTTTTTATAATCTTTTAAACAACTAGAGGTGATTTATTTTGAAAATTAGGGCTTGAACACTTACAGGTGTTCTCTGACTGTAGAAAAATCAAAGAACTCACTTAAGGATAGGGTGTTTAAAACTCCAAAGTTTCACTCCATGGGGATTAGTATTTAACAAGTTATGATTTAATTAAGTTTTTGAGTATTTATTTAATTAAAAATACAATATAAGTCAAATAATTTTATTTTATTTCACATTATTTTCCTCTATTCACTGAGTAAGAGGGTGTTTCTCTTTTAATTTTAGCATTTTTTACATTAAGTTATGTATTTTCTAAGCTAACTAAATTAAATAAATCAATTAAATCCCTAATTTCCTACTTAAACATGTGGAAGACTCGTCACTTCACTATTTTTTGCCGCAATCCACATAAGTATTGTCTCAGTCCGCACTTTATGTTTCATCCTCTCATTTGGCACAATATGAACAATCCATCTGATACACGCATGATCAGGCGACTCCTGGTCATCGTCCCCAATGACCCTAACAAGTAAATTGTTCCTTTTCTAAATCTCAGTTCTCCCTCAATTATCAATCAAATCAAGTGGAGTTTGTTCATACTACTTCATCTAGTCATTCCAAACCTATCTATGTGGTTTATCAAGTATGAAATACAAGTTAACTTCATAAAAGCCCAAATCGAGCTCAGATTTGAGTGTTTTCATACATAGCTTAGTCCAAGAGGTGTAGCCTTAATTGGATTTGTTCTTGAGATTCATTGTAAGCTGGTGAACCTCTTCTAAGTGTCAATTGAAACTAAGATTGAGCCCAAGTATGAATTTGATTAAAGGGTGATTCGGGTTTGGTCTTGGACTAGGTTAGAATGCTAAAAACGATGGGTTTTGGTTAGGGAAGTCTTATTTGGCTCTAATGAAGCTTATGAGATAATAAATTTGGAGTTTGGTGGCACTGGATGGTATGAACATGAAAAATTCTTATTTTCAGTTGGGTAATTGAGCTTAAGCAGTACAAATGGTGGTTGGAGAATGACGGAGATGGGTTTCGCAAGGTTGCTAAAAGGTATGGGAGAACTGTGGTAGTGCTTTGTTAGGGTTTGATCATCTTTCTCTCTTTCGCTGTGGGAGGTCCTCTATCTGAAGAGGAGGCCATGACTACCATCAGCGCATGCTATTCTGGCATGGGAGCCTCTCAGGTGGAGGAAAAAAGTGTTGTAGTGACCAATGGAGCTTAGCCAGCTCTGGTGGGTTCAATTTTGAGTTTAAGCTATATGAGACCTCTCAGTCATGGTGTTGTTTGGTGGCTAGGCTGGCTTTTTGGCCAAGTTTAGGTCACTTCAACGCTCAGGGAAGCTAGGGAGGTTAAGTGGTGCAGTCAATTTGGGCTTAAAGTGGCTCCATGGTGAAAATCCAAAGGAAAAACGAAGTTTGGGCTAACTTGGCTAGCTTGGGTTTAACCCCTTGGTCAAGTGATTAAGCTCATGTCCAAGGTGGTTAGGGTTAATTCTAAGACCCCATAATACGTTTGAGAAAGGTTAGAAGGCTTATTTGGCCAAGGGGAAGTGATTTAGAAATTGTATAAAACGGGTAAGTTCAAGTGGAGGAGGGAGAGGGAGTGGTCACCTCAACTTGCTATTTTTAGCAAATTTGACCTTGGGATGGCCATGGAAGGCTACAAGAGTCATGCCATGATGTTAATGATACCGTGCAAATTTTTCATGAAAAAGGAAATTTACTTATATAAAATTTTGGTTGGAAAATTCCATGATGTCCAATTTTAGTAAAGTGTCATATATGCATGGAGAAATTTGATATGATGCCACAGTGAAAATACTTTTTATGCCATATAATAATGAGGAAGGAATTTTATCATTTGGTCTTTGATTTGGGCCTTTTTAAACTGCTCACATTGGCTTTTAGAAATGCATATGGGCATGGGCTTTTGGATATGCATGATGAATATTTTAATTTTTAAAATTAATCATGTGCTAATCAAATGGATTTGGAATTAATTAAAATTGGATTAAAACATGAAGAAATTTGATGTGTGATGTGAATCTGAGCTTTGGGGAACTTGATTGGCCATGGTGCTCAATTTGTGGCACTTTGAATTTTGGATCAATTTGGGGCTATTGAACTTGCACTTGAAATTGACTTGGAATTGGGTTCAATTGGGCTTGAATTTCGTTTCAATTGGGGTTTAACATGGTGAATTTGAGTTTGGGTTTTAAATTGAAAAAAATTCAAATCAATTTGGTGGAAAGAAGAGGTGATTTGGGGACTTTAGGCACATAGAGGGAATTTGAGGATTTTTGTTAAAAATGGGTCAATTTGGTCAAATTAAACCAAATGAGTGGTCAAGAATGGTTTTAAAAGTATTTGAAATGATTTTGGAGTTTTTTTGAGAAAATTTTGGCCATGAGGGGCTTTTTTGTAATTTCTAAAAAGTTAGGGGTATTTTGGGAATTTTGGAATGTTTTGGGTATTTTGGATTGTTTCAGAGGGATTGAGTTGTTTTTTTCGATAAAATTGGGTAGTTTGGGTAATTTTTGAAAATTTAGGGTTTAAGGGTAATTTGATAGTTTTGAGAAAGTTTGGGGGCAAAGGCTAAATTGGGTATTTGAGTATGATGAAAGTAATTGAGGATGTTAATCATTAAATTACCCCTTTTTTGAGCCATGAGACCAAGAGAGCTCCCACTATGGATCCTCTATGTGCTGGTCTTAGCCAAACCCTAGCCTGGGGCTAATGGTTTACGGGACAGTCCACATGCGTTTCCAAAAGAGTAAGGGATCGAGCTAGGCATGTTTGGTTAAGGGTTTAGGTTGTGAGAGAAAGTGTGGGGTTTTAGGGGTGTTTGTGCAAACTCTGACTAAGACCAGACCACCTAAGGTTTACCCTAAGGCCTTACCATCCTATAGGAAACTCCACTTGAGCTTCCTTATGCTTGGCTTCATCCTACTAAGTGCTAGAGGTTAACATTAAGCATATGAAACTCCAAGATAAGCAATAAAGAGTCTTAGAATTTCTAATGGTGAGAGATCCATCACTAGTCATCTAGGATAGTCAACAAGAAAGACCTATGGCTAGATTCTAGGCTTTTAGAGAAGAGAGACTAGACCTTAAGAAAAAGTGTGGTCAATAGTTAATCAAGAGTTTTTGTAGACATTCTTGACCATCTAAGATGTAATAATTTATAGGAGCTTGCTCCTATAAGAGAATGAACAACTTAAAATAGGTATTATACCTATACCTGTGTTTATTGAGTTTTTTTTGTAGTTTTCCTTATACAACAATCCATTTTCTCTATAATGACCACCATAATAAAAAACATCCCAAAATTTTCATTTTCGATTATTTTCTCTTTTTATTAGCCATTTTCCTTCTTCCTTCGAGTTTCTTAACATCTGAGAATCCTTTACATGATCCAAAAAAAAGTAACTTGGAGAATAGAGTGAGTGGCGACTCCTTTCAACAACATCAAACCAACGACATGATAATGGGAATTGGCGGTGGCAAAACGACCTACGAGAAAATCTTATGAAATCAAAGAAACTTCATTTTGAACTTTATTATCCATGTGTTAAAAAACTTTTTCAAAAGGGTATGATACCTAAACAATGGACATTAGATCAATTTTATCATTTCGAAAAATTATGGAATAACAATTAACGCAACCTAAACTCTAAAGAAGGTATTGAGTTTAGAACCCTAGAATCTCTCGATGGCACAAAAGTTTGCCTAGTTATCACTGACGGGCTTGATTTTGAGCAAACATATGATCTTACTATTGAAGACGCGCCCCAAAAATTTGAAAAAGAAATCAAATCGATAGTGGATAAAGCAAAAGAAATACACCCACTAAACTTATTTCTTTTTTTTATATCCAATGGCCTTCAATTCCTCCTGAACACCCAATTTTAGCCTTTTAGTCTCAAACCGTTCCAAAACTAGCAAAATGCCCCTGAAATCCTAAATTTTGAAAAGTCGCCGAAATCTTCAAATTCACTTCAAAACTCATATCAAACTACTATAATGATTTTTTCTTGTTCTTATCTAGATAAATGATTTACTATTTCATTATCAGATCCCTTCCTATCTACTTCCACAAAATCAAATTCTTGCATCAGAAGAATCCATCTAGTTAATCTTGATTTTGCGTCCTTTTTTTGCATCAAATATCGTATAATAGAGTTATCAGTATTAACAATACATTTAGCTCCAATGAGATATGATCTAAACTTATCAAAAGCATAGACAATTGTCAATATCTCTTTCTCATTGGTGATAAAATTAATTTGAGCTTCATTCATAGTTCTACTTGCGTAATATTTATTTTTAATTTTGTTTCATATCTTTGCCCTAATACAACCTCATTTACATAATCACTAGCATCACACATTAGCTCAAATGGTTTCTCCCAATCAGGAGAAACTATTATAAGAGCAGTGTTTAATTTTTCTTTTAACAATCCAAAGGCATTAATGTAGTTTTAATTTAAATCATATTTTGCTTCTTTTTCTAATAATTGGCATGGAGGCTTTGTAATTTTAAAAAAAAATATTTAATATATCGTCTGTAGAAACCAGCATGTCCTAAAAAAATTCTAACCCCTCTCACTATAGTAGGAGGAAGTAGTTTAGCTATAATTTTTTTTTTTGTCTGATCTACTTCCATACCATTTTTCAAGACTTTTATAGCTAAGTACAATTCTTCCTGCAATCATAAATTGACTTTTCTCCCAATTTAATACTAAATTTATCTTTTCACATCATTCTAAAACATTTTCTAAATGATTTAAACATGATTCAAACAAAGGTCTAAACACAAAAAAGTCGTCCATCAAAACTTCTATTCCTTTTTCAATTAAATCGCAAAATATAGACATCATACAACTTTGAAATGTTACAAGTGTATTACACAAACTAAAGGCCATTTTTCTAAAAGTAAAAGTACCAAACAGACAAGTAAATGCTATCTATTCTTAATCCTCAAGAGCAATAAAAATTTAATAATAACCAGTATGTCCATCTAAAAAGAAAAAATATTTGTTCTCAGATAGTCTATCCAACATTTGGTTAAGAAAAGGTAAGGGAAAGTGATCATTCTTAGTGGTGGAATTTAATTTTATGTAGCTAATACATATTCGCCAACTAGTGACTTATCGTGTTAGAATTAATTCTTCTTTCTCATTAACAACAATAGTCACACCCCGTTTATTTGGAACGTAGTGAATTAGACATACCAAAGCACAGTCTGAGATAGGATATATAATTCTGACATCTAACTATTTTAAAATTTCCTTCTTAACCACTTATTTTGTTATAGGGTTTAATCTCATTTGAGGATCACTTTTCGATTTATGATAGTCTTCTAAGAAATTTATATGCATACAAATGAAAGGACTGATTCCTTTGATATCACCTAATGTCAATCTAAAGACTTTCTTATATTTTCTTAAAATCACAAATAATTTTTGTTCTTGTAATTCAGTTAACTTTGAGGATATTATAACAGGAAATGTAGATAAATCTCCTAAAAAGACAAATTTTAAATGTGCATAGAGTACTGTCTTATCAAATTCAGGAGGTGTTTCAACTAAAGGAATAAGGTTGTTATTATTTTTTGTAGTGTTTAACAATTCAAAATATTTCTTGAACATAACCTATATCCTAATTACATGTTTTGATGAACTTATCATGCATTTTATCTTCATCTTCATGTTTTAAATCTTCTTATTCAATTTTCTCTTCAAAACTTTTTGTAAAATGATCATTACTCAAATAATCAAAAATTTCAATTTTGAATCATTCATCATCTATTCCTTTTGCTAGTTATTTCATGGGTTTTGATATGTTCAATGTAATTTCTTGAACATTGACTCTCATGGTTAACTCAGCTCTTTGAACTTCTATCATAGCTATTCTAGTTGCAATAAAAGTTCCCCCTAAAATGATTGGAATTTCCTTATCTTTTTGAATATCTAACATCATGAAGTCAATAAGAAAAATAAATTTATCAACCTTCACCAATATATCTTCTACAAATCCTTTAGGATAGGTGATCGATCGATCAACTAACCGAAGGGTTACTATAGTAGGGTAAATATCTCCTAATCGTATCCTTCTAAAAATAGATAGATGCATAAGATTAATACTGGCTCCCAAATCATATGAAGCTTTTAGAAAAATCATTTGCCTATAGCTTAAGGTATAGTAGAACTACAAGGATCTTTAAGTTTTTCAGGAAAATTTTCTTGACTTATAGGGTTACACTCTTCACTAACTACAAATGTCTTATGATTTGTAAACTTCTTTTTTCTATTAAGTATATCCTTCATAAACTTTACATAACTCGACATTCATTCCCAGGCTTTAGCAAATGAAATGTTTATGGTTAGTTTCCTAAATATTTCTAAAAATTTTGAGAATTGTTTAACCAATTTTGATTGCTCCAATCTTTAAGAAAATGGAGGTGGTTGTTTTTCTATAGTAATTTTCATTAGTTTATTATGATACTTTGAATCATGATGAATATGTTCCTCAGATTTTTCAATTTCCAACCCTTCGTTCTCAACTTCAATCTCTTTTTGAAATTTTATTTTTAGTTCTCTTCTACTGCTTAGTTATGTAGCTTTAATTTAGTCTTTATTCTGTTCTTTAGGATTAATCTGAACATTACTATTAAGAGTTCCTTGAGCCCTACTTTTAAATGCAGTAGCAATATGTGTCAATTGATTCTCAATGTTTCTAATTGCTGCTCCCTAACTTTGTATTTGATTACCCATTGGTAGTACGAATTCTTCCCTAAAAAGTTTCTTCTCCTTCAATTGTAAAATGTCGCTAAAACCAGGAGGATAATAAGGTCTATAGTTAGAATTTCCTTGATTTTTTACATTTTTCAAAGGGTTTATACCAATAGAGTTATTGTTATTCCAACTTAAATTAGGGTAATTTTTGTAAATAGGATTGCCAAATATATAATGGGGATTATTTATTGCATTCAAAATTTCATACAATGATTGAGAATCTATCATTTGTCCAAATAAATTTTCATCAACCACTGGTGGTGTGTGAGACATATTGATTCTAAATTGATCCAAATCCTTTAATATTGCAATGATTTGAGAAACTAAGATAGAAATTGCATCAGAGTCATGAACACAGGCTACTCATTTTGTATTTACCCTTTTAGAGGGCCATTGAAAATTGTTAGCAGTTATCTCTTCAATTATTGAATATGCTTCATCAAATGATTTTGACATTAATGATCCACCACCAACAGTGTAAATAATGGATCTAATTGATCCATTAAAAAAGTTTAAATTATTAACCAATTTGGTAAAGTATGGTGTGGACACTTCCTAAGGAGATCTTTAAACCGTCCCCAAGTTTCATATATAGATTCCCTTTCAAACTGAAAAAAAGATATGATATTATTTCTAAGCTTAGAAGTTTTTTATGGTGGGAAATATTTAGCCAAAATTTTTTGAGATAATTCTCCCCAAGTTCTGAATGATCTAGGTGTTAAGGAGTTTAACCACGTCTTGGCTTTGTCTCTTAAAGAAAAAGGGAAAAGTCTAAGTCTGACGACGTCATTCGACACTCCATTATATTAAAATGTAGCACACAATTCTAGAAAACTAGCAAGATGTAAATTTGGATCTCGAGACAAAGTTCCCCCAAACTTTTTATTTTATACCATTTGGATAATAGCACGTTTAAGCTCAAATGAATTAGCAGTTATAGTAAGAGTTTGTATAATCAAGTGAATTTCCTCTACTATAGGTTTAACATAGTCTCTTAATGGTCTCTTTTGTTGTTCATTTTCTATACATTGGTTATTTAAATTGTTCACCATTTTGTTAAGTTCTTATTTTTTCAATATTTTTCTTAATTTTCATTTTAATTCTAAATCGTAAGGTAATAATCCATCGGATGATAATATTCACATACATAAATAAAAGTAATAATTAAAAAAATTGGCACTCACACAAGAACTTGTATATATATCATGGTGGCGGCTAAGGTTGGGGCTCTGCTAGGGTTTCAGGCAAGATGAAGATCTGCAGAAGCTGGTCTGCATGTGGAGGATTTGGAAGCTTCTTAAGTTTTTGTTTCCAGTTTCTTTACCTTTAAAGGGTCTTCTTTCTGCTTTTTACCTCTGGCTTTGCAACTTTGTGGATTTACTGTTCAATTGACTGCATTTTCTCTTTGGCTGACTGGTTTTGTTAAAGTGCTTCTCCTGTTTCACTTCTCATTTGGTGGAATTTTGCTTCTACTTTTTCTGAGTTGGGTGGAGTTTGTGTGCACTATTTTCTGTTTTGCACTTCTTGGGCTTACAAATTTGGATTTTGGTGGCTCGGTTGTGTCTTTTGTGGCTGAATCTCTCCTATCTTCTGCTTATGGCCACCCGTTTCGATGTTAAAGCCAATGCCCATTGGACTAAAGAAACTTATCCTGGAATGGTGGGCATATCAGCTAAACTCCTAATGGATCCTGAGCAACTATTCTTTCCTCATGCTTTTCATGACACTGTGGCTGGGAAGGGTACAAGCCCTTGTATTCACCCTATAGGCTCCAAATAGGGTGAACCAGCCATATACTTCTTCCAACAGGAAATCAGTAACTTGAATGAGAAAGTGAAATTTACAATAGTGGGTAAATTCCAGCTAGGACGCCCAAAGATGGAGTTAGTTAGAAGCAATTTTGCTTCACTGAATTTTAAAAGAGAATGGCAAATGGTCCTATTGGATGATAGGCATCTTCTTATCCAGCTTTTCGGTGAGGAAGACTATGCTAGACTGTTTGCTAAACAGTCTCTACAAATTGGAGGTACCACTATGAGAATTATTAAATGGTATCCTGATTTTGACCCAAGTAAGGAGCCCCCTATGTTTCCTCTTTGGTTTAAACTTCCTGAACTTTTTCAATCTCAATGCTCTTTTTAATATTGGATGTGCTTTGGGGAGTCCTCTAAAGGTAGATGCCCCCACTTTTAACAAGGCCAGACCTGCCCTGGCAAGAATCCTTATAGACATCAACTTCACTGGGCTTCTTGGCAGAAGGCCGTTAAACCCATTTTAGCTAGCGGTATAGGGTTCAAAGGGCTGCAACAAATTATTTAGATAAATGTCTACAAAATGTGGATTAATTTTAGAGCTCAAACCTCTTTTTGATATAGATTCATGATAGGTAAATATTGTAAGGATAAACACCCCTCTCTGATTTCTAGGAAATTGGGGGATTTCAGGATTTTGGTCAACATGTTAAAAATTAGACACCATGTTGAAAAGATGTACATCTGGGAGTTGGGGGAGGGTAAGGTCAAAGTTTGGTTGCATCAATGGTGTCCCAAAGACTGGCATGACACTCCACCATCTGATTTCAACCCTCATCTCACTCTTGCTGATTTTTAGAAGGGTGACCATTGGTCTTTACTGAAACTCCAATCCACTCTTCAGGAACCTTTCCTTAATCAAATAACCAAAAGAAACCTTGATAAGATAACAAAAGACAAAATTATATGGCATTGTCACGTCAATAAAAGCCTTTCCAAGCCTATTTATGTCAAGCTTTACTGCTGCGACTTGGTTCCTTGGGGAGAAATAATTTGGAATAGTTTTCTTTCCCCATCTATGTCCTTTTTCTGCTGGAGGCTCTTTCATTCTCTCTTGCCCACTGATTACATCCTCAAACTAAAGGGGTTGAGGGGCCCCTCAAGATGCCATCTTTGTTTACAAACTGAGGAAAACCTCAATCATATTTTCTTCATCTATAGGTTTGCACAAGATGTCTGGTCAGGTATTTTGAATATGTTCATTATGAATGGTGTTGAAATGGATTGGTATAATCTCATTGATGGTTGGAAGAGCTGGGAAAGAAGAAAATGTGTCCCCATTCCTTTTATTGTGGCTTGGTTCCTTTAGTTGTCTAGAAACAACACTAAGCATGAGGGCAAAGATATTCAGTATCACCATGTCATCAGAAATTGTGTCTCTTATTTAACCAAGCTGATTTAATACAAAAATTTCCCTAATATCTTCAAGAACAAGATCACTGAAACTAGGGAGCCTTTCATGATTGATAAAGTATATTGGTGATGCTGAATATTCATTGATAATTGACTGTGTAGGGGGCACTGATGCTTAGTTTCACCATCACCATATTAATGATCATGACTGCATAGTCAATTATCAAAATCAATACTGATGGCAGTTTCACTAATTGGGGTGCTAGGGTGGGGGGAGTTTCTAGAGACTCCTCCAGCAGGTGTCTTCTAAATTTTTATGCCCAAACTAAAGCTAGAGATGCTCTTGAAGCTGAACTTATTGCAGTCTTCTAGTCCTTAACCTTTGCCAAAACTGTTGAATGGTATAATATTTGGCTAGAGGTTGACTACATATTACTCATCAATTTCTTGGAATCTGAAGACCAATCCTCTTAGCATCACACACACTGGGGACAGATGATCAGAACTATTATAAACTCTCTCTGCCTCACCATGACTTTTATTTTTAGGGAGGGAAACCAACCTGCCAATTGGTTAGCAAGACAAGGACTCCTTTCAAATTTGATATTGTTTCCACCATCCCCCCACTCCATTAGCCCTCCTACTTCATGGTGATACCACAGAGGTTCAACATCTCAGAATGAAGGTTAACAACTCTAACAAAGCTTTTGCCCCCTACTAGCAGACATCAACACTTCTCTACTACCTCCCCCTATGTTTCCTAGTTTTCTTAGTCTTTCTATTTTGGCACACACACACGCACACACACGCACACACACACACACACACACACAGACACAGATATATATATATATATATATATATATATATATATTATTTTCTTTCATTTGCTGTTTGGGTCACCATTTTAGGTGTGAATTTTTTTGTATTTTGGCTTCTAGACCGGGGACCTTTAATTTCCTTTTTGAGTCCTTTGTACTGTTTCTCAATGATTAACATGTAGGGAGCCGAATAATGCTCCTTCTGTCAATATATATATGTATATAATGAAGATCGTAGTGGCGGCTCGAGGAGGAGCTCTGCTAGGGTTTCTAGTGGGATGAGGATTTACTATAGTTGGTTGTTGTTTGGAGCTATAAAAGTGGTCTGTTGGATTCTCTCCTCTACTTGGACACCAATTTGGTGGGGCTTCTCTCTGTTTAAACCTTCCCGGGCTTGGAGATTTGAAGTTTTTTACTGTTCCATTGATTCTGAGTGTCTTTCTGTTGCTCTTTGCTTACTACGGGGTCTTTATTCAGCTCTCTGGTAGCTCTTTTTATTCCATTTCTTTACCTACTGGAGCTAAGAGTTACGACCCTACCTTTTTCTGGTTGAGAGAACTGTCTGTGCTCAGCATCCTTGTTAATAAAAAGGGCTTCTCCTTCTTAGTATCTGTCTCTTTTTTCATATTATTTCTATTTGGCCCTGGCTACTGAGTTTGTGGCAGTCAGTCAAGGTATCCCCCTCTAATATGGCTACACCTATAGATGTTCACACTGACTCTCAGTTGAGAAAAGCAACATATGCAGGTTTTGTTGGAAAGATCTCAAATATTCTACAAGATCCTGACAAACTTTTCTTCCCCCAGGAATTCCAAGATACATCAACTAGCAAGGGCACTTGCCCTTGTATACATCCATTGGTTCAAAAGAAGGTGAAACTGCAGTATTCTTCTCTGCCATGGAGATTGCCTAACTCCATGGAGAAGTCAAGTTCACATTAGTTGGCAAATTCCAATTGGGGCACCCCAAAATTGAACTTGTTAGAATTTATTTTGATTCACTCAATTTTGTTGGGATTTAGAGACTTGGTTTGATTGATGGAAGAATCTCCTTATCCAACTAACAGTGGAGGAAGATTATGTCAGGTTATTTGCTAAAAAATATATTGCAATTGCAGGGACCTCCATGAAAATTCTGAAATGGACCTCAAATTTTGATCCAAACAAGGAACCTCCGATGGTACCTTTATGGTTCAAGTTGTCAGGACTCCCACTTCATTTTTTTAAACTTAGTGCTCTATTAACATTGGTAGGGCATTAGGTACACCTCTTAAGGTGGACACCCCCACTTATCACAAAGCTAGTCCTGCACTTACTAGAATCCAGGTGGAGAGAGACATCACCCTCCCAGAACTTAGGAGAAAATGGATTGGATCTGGTACTGATGTTTTTTGGACAAACATTGTTGCTGAGCAAAAACCAAATTACTGCCAACACTGTAAAATGTTTGGTCACACAATTAAAAGATGTTACAGGCTTCACCCTTTCCCCCAAAAGGACTTCTCTCAAGAATCCTAAGGATTCTATCCATGTTGTTGATCAGATTCCAATCATTAATGCAGAAGGAATTCCTCCATTGAATGCTACCAGTACTACTAAGCAAAAGATTATTCCCACTACTGGAAATATCCCTCTACAAAACATTATCACTACTCCCTCAGGAGACCCTTTAGGGGCGCTATCTAACTCACATTCAAACAGTAATACGATAGCATCTATAATAAGGTCTGTCAGAAAAGAAGTGAATGAAATTATTATTATTACTCCTTCATCCCCTAACCTTGGGGGTAAGGAGAGGGTGTGGAAGATTTCACACACAAAGCAGATCTTGGAGAAACACTTAAGGAAAACACTATTAGGGATTTGCAATAGACACTTGAAGAAGATTGGAAAATTCAAATAGCAAGGAAAAAGAAAAAAGAGGTAACAGAAGTACAAAAACTCAAACAAGGGACAACCTCCATTAAGACAGAAAGAAAAGTCAGGGCCAAAAATGGTTCCCCCTCCAAATATCATAGAAGCAGAACTAGATCAAGGTCTCAACCATCTCTCCACCTCCCATCAATCAAAGATTAATGTTTTGTGCTAGAATATTAGAGGTGTGGATCACCCCCTTTCCCTTAAAAGATTTTTACATCTTAATTGTAAATACAAACTTTGGTGTCTGGTCATTCTTGCCCTAAAAACTGATTAATAAGTTAAATGGTTTTAACCATTTTGCTAATACCAACAACGAGCTGGATTTTATGCAGAAAAGAAATTAGATGGAACATTATGGTGAATCACCAGAAGTTTGTTCATCTCTCATTTAACATCAATGGCCACATGGGTTTTGCTTCCTTCATATATGCAGGCTGTACTAATAAAGATAGAAAGGAACTGTGGAACTGCATTCATAAGATCAGTCAGCAGATGACCTCACCTCTTCAGCAGAAAAATCTGGTGGTAGGGCCCCTAATTTAACTAAAACCTCTACTTTCAGTGTTAATATCAGTAGTGCTGGACTTGTTGACCTGGGTTTCAAGGGTCCTGCCTTCACCTGTAAAAGGGGTTCTATTTGGGAAAGACTTGACATTGTCTACTTCCAGTGTAATATAAGTAGTGTTGGACTTTTTGACCTAGGCTTTAAGGGTCCTGCCTTCACATATAAAAGGGGTTCTATTTGCGAAAGACTTGACAGGTTCCTTGTTAATGATTTTTGGCTCTCCCAATTCCTGCTTACTTTTGTCACCCATCTTAGCCTTGTTGGTTTTGACCACAGGCCACTCCTCCTAAGCATCACTTCCTCTGAATTGCCTTCAACCCTCTCCCTTTAGATATCTCAACATGTGGTCCTCCCATCCCTCTTTCTCTGACACCATTTCTAACCTATGGAAGGATATATCCCACCCTTACCCCCTGGTTAAACTTAGCTTGCTACAAATGAAAACTAGTAAGGCTCTTAGAAAGTGGAGTTGGGAAGCTTTTTGTAATGTTCTCACAAATGTGACTTCTGCTGAAAAAAAAGTTATAAGGCTTGAACAGGAAGCTCAGCAGGGGTTTTTGGAGGAAGAGGTGCTTCTTGCTGCCCAAAATAACCTTCTCACTGCTATTGATTATCAGAATCAATTCTTGAAACAAAAGGCATCCTTGAATATCTTCACTGATGAGGACAGAAATACCAAATTCTATCATGCTTACATTAAGTATAAAAGGAAGTGCAAAACCATTCACTCCATTCAAAATGCTGAGGGAACTTGGCTCCATGATAGCACTATCGTTGCTACTGATGCTACAAACTACTATAAAAATCTGTTGAACCAAGTCCATATAACAAGGCCTCCAATTGATAATCATTACTTCTCTGCTGAGTTAAGTTATACCACCAACCTTAGACTCACTGACCTCCCTACTGATAAGGAAATTTGGGATGCCATTAAATCCATTGATACCATGAAGACAGCTAGCCCTAATGGGTTCACAGCTGAATTCTACCAAAAATCATGGGGTAGTATCAAAACTGATGTTATTGCTACTGTGGTAATTTTTTTTCAAAGCAACAACCTCCTTCATTATTTTTGTGCTTCCCTTTATGTCCTTGTACCCAAATCTGAAATTCAGAAAACCTAGGACCATTTTAGACCAATCTATCTCTCTGCTGTCATCAGCAAAATTATAGTTAATAGACTTCAGCCCCACATTGATTATCTGATTAAACCCAACCAGACTCCTTTTGTCAAGAGAAGGACCATTATTGATAATACATTACTAGCTCAGGAACTTCTACAGGATTTGAACAAGCCTTATAGAGGGGAAAACCTCATTTATAAATTGGATATAAGGAAGGCATATGATACAATTAGTTAGGGTTTCAAATGGATATGCTCATATCTAGATGTTTTCAACCTAATTTCTGTAAGCTCATTCATTGATGGTTACTCAACAATGTCCACTCCTTTCTCATCAATGGGCAAGTTTTTGGGCCTTTTACTGTTGCTAGAGGTTTAAATCAATGGGACCCAATATCCCCCACTATTTTCATCCTTGCTATAGTTTATTTATCTAGAACTCTGGATGCATCCTTTCTGCCTCAATGTTATTCAAGATACCCTCACAAATCTAATATAGCCATATTTCACTTTCTGTATGTTGATGACATAATGGTCTTCTCAAGTGCCCAAAAGAATGCTATGAAGAAAGTATTCATAGCCTCCAAAAATTTTAATTACACTCAGAGATGTTTTTCAATGTTGATAAATGCCATTTGATCTTCAATAAGAAATCCTCCCCCAATTGTAAACAATGGGCCACTAATTACACTGGTTTCTCTTGCACCCAACTTCCTATCAAATACCTTGGAGTACTTCTTCTTACTAGCAGAACTAAACAACTTTAGTTTCAGGAAGTCTATAAAAAGATTTCCTCCTTCCTATCTGGTTGAACTCAATCCTTCCTCTCTAGTGGTGGTAGAATAACTTTGTTGAAGAGTATCCTTACTACCTTTCCCTCCTATATCCATCAGGTGACTAATATGAAGAAAAGCACCAAAATTCAAATGTAGAGAGCCTTCAACAGTTTTTTATGGTCAGAGAAAAGACAACAAATGCATTGGGCTTCTTGGCAAAAGGTGGCTAAACCCTAATTGGTTGGGTGTATTGGTTTCAAGGGTTTGAACCAACTACTTAAAGTCAATTTGTGTAAAATCTGGATTAAGTTCAGAGCTCAATCTTCTTTATGGGCTAAATTCATGTAGAGCAAATACTGTAAAGAGCAACATCCTACCCTTGCTATCAAAAAAATTGGTGATTCCAAAATTTGGGTGAAGATGCTAAAGAATAGACAAATTGCTGAAGACCTTTTCTTATGGGATTTGGTGAAAGGAGATATCATTTTTTGGCTTGACCACTGGTGCCCCCAAAACTGGATAACTCCCCTCACTATTGCCCCTAATCCTAGTCTCAAGGTTGTTGACTACTGGGAAGGCAATAACTGGTAACTTCAAAAACTCTCAACAATCATGCAAGACCATTTAGTTAGGAAAATTGCCACCATACAGTTTGACAGAAACAAAGCAGATAAACATGTTTGGCAAGCCTACTCGAATCAGAGCCTCACTAAAGTTATTTATTCTAAATTATATGGTTGGGAACAAGTATCTTGGGGAGATATTGTCTGGATTAAGTTTCTATCTCCCTCTATGTCATTTTTCAGCAGGAGGACACTCTAAAAATTTCTTCCAACAGATGACATACATGAACTGAAAGGACTGAGAGAGCCCTCTAGATGTTGGTTGGGCCTACAGAAGGAGGAAACTGTAACACATCTCTTTTTTTAATGTAGCTTTGCCCATAGAGTTTGGAATCAACTTCTGCAACATCTGAATACTTAAGTCATTAATCTTACTTGGGATAAGATTAATACATGCTGGTAGAATTGGCATAAGCTAAAGTATACCCCTATACCTTTCATAGTGGCATGGTTTATTTGGATGACTAGAAACAAAGCCAAATTTGAAACACCATACCCACTACTGAAAAGGTGGTTAGAAACAGTGGTTCCTACCTACACCAGATGTTCAAGTATAAAATGTTTCCAAATTTCTCCAACCCTACTCATTTGAAAAGGAAACTCCTCAACAAATCTATAAAGTAATCTGGAAACCACCTAAGTGTCACACTGTCAAGATTAACACAGATGGCAGTTTTACTAAAATGAGGCAGCTGTGGGTGGAATTTTCAGAAACCACCTAAGCCAATGTCTATTTTACTTCCATACTCTAGTTTTGGTTGCAGATGCTATAGAAACTAAGCTTATTGTTGTTTATTGGGCTATAAACCTTGATATAAATATTGGATGGAATCAAATATGGATGGAAGTGGATTCTACTATGGTCATCAATTGTTAGGCACTAAGGAAGTACCCCCCTGGCATCGCTCTTACTGGATTCAAAATATCAGAGGACTCACCTCGCACCTTCATGTTAACTTTATTTTAATATTTTGGGAAGGCAACAAACCTGCTAACTGGCTTGCCAGGCATGGTATCAGCTCAAATACTACATCTGTGGCAACCTCCCCACCTCCTCCACTACTTTTTCTGCTACATGGACACCTGCTTGAAGTTCCCCACCTCAGAATGGCTGGCCACAATACACTCACGAAATAGATTTCTATGCTGAAGACATTTTTGCTTCTTTTTGGGTCCCCTATTAGACCAGGGGTGTTTTTTTATCAGTGGAGCATTCATTCTATTTCTTCTTTGTGTATTTTTCTTTTCACATTTTCACCAGCTGTAAGACTCAGGGGTAGATTAATGACTCCCGTATTTTGTGGAGTTCAGTTTTTTCTTTCCCCGCCCTCCCTTTTTGTAATCATTTTTCAAGCTAAGGAGCCAAAGTAGCTCTTTATTGAACATATATATATGTATATATATATATATATATATATATATATATATATATATATATATATATATATATATATATATATATATATATATATATAT
>NEWO01000443.1:31927-58795 GCA_003013225.1 Phalaenopsis aphrodite | reverse complement strand
ATATATATATATATATATATATATATATATATATATATATATAATTTTTCTTTCTTTTTTAATATTTCTATGTTGTTTTTAAACTAATATTTATAGTTCAAACAAACTCTTAAATGTAATTTACCACAGCATCCTCGTCAACGACGCCAAATACTTAATGTGAGCTATTTATGCATTATAAATATTTTTCAACACCACAAAACGCAAGGGAACTGTACTAAAAAATATGCAAATAAATTATAATAAAAAATACTTAAGTATATTATGTTTTCTCCTTTAAAATATTTAAAGCTACCACTCCTTGTGAATTAGGTGACTTTCAATTTCAAATTGCCACGAGGGTTCAAACATAAGTATACATATTGCTTAAGTATAAAAGGGCTCCAATAAAGTCTAAGTACTCATCTTACAGAGAGGTGAAAATTTGTTAGGGAAATCACACAAAAGAACAATATTTAAACAATAGAAAACTTAAGAAAATAGCTCAAAATTTGTTTAATGCCACTAAAAAAACTATGTTTATTATACTAATCTCTAAACTTTAATGCTAAATTTACTGCACTAAACTAGGTTCTGTGATGAATAGTTCAAATTTAGGAAAGCATCCTTCCTCTTATAACGAGATTATAGTCATTGAATTATCAAATTGAAGAAAATTATGTTGTAGAAAATAGGAGCAATTATATTATTTATATTTTTTTACAAATAATAAAGAACATTGACTAATCCAGTGTTTAGCCCCTAAATCTGTTGTTAGACTAGGAAGATACTGACTCTCACTCTCGAGTTCTCATGTTCCCCTTTCTTGAGGGCTAACATCTCGCTATAGTTTCCAAACGCTTGGACCAAAATTGGGTATTTTAGTTTATCACCTAAAAATCTCCAATTCTATGCCTATCAATGAATATTTCCTTATTTATTTGCACTCAACCCCATGAACTACATTCTCATCCATAAAATTGAATGTGATTTTTACTTTATTGTAAAAATCATAGCCCTCTAGGATTATATGTTTCATAACAAATTTTAACAATTCAAATGAACTGATCAAAAAGTAAATGATTCAAAGTTTGAATCATCATAAATATGAAACTAAATTATTGCACAACAATCTTGATTCTTCACATGACCATTTGTCTTTGTAGAGAGAAAGACAAACAAATCAACTCCTAATTCATGAGGAAAATACAACAAAACTTAGAATTTATATATAAAAACAAGTTTACAAAATAAAAAAAAAGTAAAACAACTTAATTCAATCTCTTTCCCAAGCAAATCCCTTTAAGTTCCATTGAATCTCTCTCTCTCTCTTTACAATAACACTTAAATCTCTCCTAGAAATGCAAGGAAGAAGAAATCATTCACTTTCCCTCTCCTCTTACAACTCTTAACGACACTTGCCACACTCCTCAACACTTTGAAACTAACGCCTAACTCACTCACACCCTCACACACTTACACCCACCACTTTTTTTGACATAAAAACACTCTTTTATAATGTAGGGAAAATTTTCCCAAGAGTCTCCATAGGAACCACTTCAAAATCTATCCAAATTTGATGCATTTGTGAAAATAAACATCTCTGAGGGCCTAGGCATCGAAATCTGGCACCTAGGCACCGTCTTCTCTGTATTTTGGTGCTTAAGCACTAGTTCTTGCTCCTATGCGCCAGTTCATGTGCTTATACGCCAGTTCAATTTTTTGAAAATGTAACTTTTGACTCCAAATTTTGTTTTTTTTTTTGCAACCTTTAAGCTCCAAATGTCTAGAATTAATATACCTGGAGTAAAACATGAAAGTACCTTTCTTTAAAGTGCAATATTGTCGATTATGAGCCTTAAATATAATTGAAAAATTAAATATTTTTGTGTATCATGGGCACCTTTCCAAAGGAGGATTTTTGGAGGGAGTTTGGCATGCCTCTTTGAGCATGTGAGTGTGTGGGTGTGTAGCATGAGTATGTGAGAGGAGAGGAGAGAAAAGTGAAGTGTGTGTGTGTGGTGTTTTGGTGACCTTTGGGACTTTGGAGAGGAGTGTAAGAGATTGTTATTTGCCATGCAAGGAGGGCTTGAATCTTCTATAAAGATAAGTTTTTGACCCTTTGAGTATTTGTTTTGAATTATTCCAATATAGTAGTGTGGTTTTAATGTTCTTTTCAATGAAGAATCCATTTGTTTTCTCTATGCTTAGTGAGTAGTTCTCCTTACTCTTTTTCCTTATAATGAAAATTAATCAGGTGTAGGATTAGAATTGTTTAAGATTTTTCTAATTCCATACTTGTGATGATTCATTAATTTTTACCTAATTTACATATTCATTCTCATCAATTGATATGTTAAAATTTGTTATAAATCCAAAATGACTTGATAGGGCTATGTGTTCCTCACCTAGTAAGAATCACATTAATCTCATGGTGAGAAGGTAATGCATGGGTTAGTGCACACAAATAGGGATATAAGTTTTGATGGGTATAACTTGGTGATTCTAGGGCGACAGGCTAGAACCTTAACCAAATTGATCTAGAATTTGGAACCTAAGGACCACTTAGTCATAAAAAGAGGGCATAGTGGGTAATCTAGAGTTGAGAGGCTGGAACCTATCCAGCATAACCTAAGATTCAGGAACTTAACTCAAGGTTAGCCAATGTTCTTTATGCAATCGGAAGAGGGTAAAGAATAGGTTTGCTCCTAATTGGCACAAAACTTTCTATTAAAAAATTTTATGAAACTTTTTTTGAAATTTTTATGAAATTTTTTGTGGTGATTATAGTAAAATTAAAACATTATACTAGATGGTTCAATAAACACAGATTGTTCATTACTTTCAAAAAATGCCAAACTTGAGGTAATTTTAGAGATTTTGATCCATACATTATCCCAAGAGGTGTGGAATCAATTGGCTTTGATAGATAGCTTCACCTTGAACCTTATCCTTGCTTCAATATGACTTGAAATATTTTTTATCTGTAAGCTAGACCAAATAGTTGCTCGTGTTTGTGAGGTTTTAGGGCTAGGGAACTCTTAATTATTATTGGGGTGATCATCTTGAGGCCGAGGAAGTTCTTGAAAGGTTTAGATTTTGTTCTTGGAAGGGTTTATGTTAACGCCGAAAATTGTACTGGATTAGGGTAGGAATGTTAGGTTTGCTAGTGGTGGTGGTAGCCTAAGGATATGGGCGATCATTTGTCATGGTCAAGAGGGAAATTTTCTCTACTGAGAGATAATGGTTTGAGAGGCTGAATAGGGAGTTTAATCATGTGTAGAGGCTCTCGAGTTACGTCCTTAAGTTGTTATGAGAGGTCATGTGAGGAGTGTGACTATTAAAGGAAAGCTTGGCCGACTCCTCAGAGAGTTGTTAGAGGAATTTCAAAGGTTTTTGGGAAGCATAGGGAAGCTTTCCAAGTTTACGTAGCAGCTTAATCATGGTGGTGAGCATGAAGAAGAGGGAGGTGTGGGAGGAAGCTCTAAGCCAATTGGATGCCTTTTAGGTGAATAATATAGATAAAATATGATCTTGCTTGAGCCATCTAAGATTTGTCCAAGGGTGATTGGCTAGGTGGCATATGTCCCTTTCATGGGCGAGTCATGTTGGATGATGTCGGGCTCACCAGTCAAGGTTTAGATTTACCCTTGTTTGGCTTGGTAGGTCACCTATATTTCTAGGTAAGTTGGTATTGGGTTATGGTTGACCCTTACGAATTGGCCATGAGCCATGGGTTTGGGTTTGGTTTTTTCTTATGGTTTTAGATTTGGACTAAATGGGTTTGATTTTTTCTTAACCCAGCCCGTAATGGTATTTAAAATTCCACTTAATTAAATAATTAATACAATTGTGTCCCCTACCTGTTGTGGGGTTATTGTTATGCTGGGTGAGGCTCAATTAAATGGGGATGTGGTGAATTGGTCCAAACTTGGTCGAAATTTGGAGTTGAACCAATTCATTTTGACCATCCCAAGGAGTCATCAAATTTTGATGTCAAAAGGGCGCTTTTGCGTTTAAAGTGATGTTTAGGGTTTAGTATCATTAGGGAAGCCATTGGTGAGGCTAGGGATCAATTCAGGTAGACTCTCTCCTGAGGTTCATTTCATAGTCGAGGTGGTTTTAAGGGTTTCTAGATAAACCCCTAAGATTATTGGTTGATTTGGGTGACTTATGGCATGTCTTGCCCATGATGGTCAATTTTGGGTCATCTCTGGTCAAATCCCCAAGCCATCCAAACCATGGGTTGGGGGCTTGGGCCTGCTCTGATAAGGCCCAAGAAAACACAACCTATATGTAATGTGAATTGTAGGTGAGCGCAGTTAGTCTTCACAAATGTGAGGTCAACAATTTTCTTAAATGACTCATCAATTTGATAGGAATCTTGGTTGGTATCATCACTATGTGGTCAGGTCAAATGACTTTAATTTAGTTAAGTTTTGCTAAGTTGGTTTTTTAGGTTAGTAATTATGTTTAATTATTATGGTCCCTAAAAAGTTCTTCTTTCAGCATAGCTCACTGGAAACCCATGTTTTCCTTTATGGGGTTCTATTAGATTTATTGATTACAAAAGCCTCGACAATAATGCTAACTACGTAAATATAGTGTAGTACCATCTCACCTATGCTAGTGTCAGCTATTGGTAGCAAAGAGATTAGATTATCATACCAATTTTAACGTGAATTAGACTTAACACAGACAGTAAGGTTTGTTGTTTATGTTGACTTACCAAGCTCAGGGAACTCAACAATTTTGACTTATAAATCCGGAATTGGACTAGTGTACCTTTTTTAATCTTTTATTGTAAAGAAACCTTTTATCAATTATCATTCCTTTTACCAGGGACATATACCATAGTCTAGTGAAATTCTAGTTGATTAGGTTTAAGCCTTGGCTCAACATGTCTAGTGCAAAATTTGTTCTTAAGCCTTGTTCTTGTTTATTAGTTTTTCAAGTAAAATATCATAAAAAAATTGATGTCTTGGCTAGGGCTCTAGTTAAATCAACACTTTACTCTAAGTTACAGTTATATTACTGAAGAGTTAAGAGTGTCGGTTTTATGTATAGTGTTGACTGAATGTCAAAGGCCTCCTTGCTATCTTGGTGGTGGAGCACACCCTTTGTGGCACATTTCTAATTCTTCATTGAGTTCATTGATTAGCTGAAATACCAGATTTAACAAAACAATTCCTTGGCTAATGAATACTATATTGATGGACCAACCTCTTAGGAACCATTCCTTGTTAAGCCATTGCAACCCAAAAAAAATCATATATGAGTTCCTCTCCTTACCGGTTAATTGATCATATTTAATGATATTTCATTTAGTAGGTTAATCATGTGCAGAGGAAAATCACGACTCGCTAGTTTAGTCATTGAATTTTTCACGAGACCCCTTGATGACCCGTTGTCCACAATAATATTCAAGGCTTGATTAGCTTCAGGTGCGACATAACACCACACAGTCTATCTATCCCAATGTAATCTCCTTCTTCAACTTTTTAGCATGAATGTGAGTCCCCTTGCCTTTCATTCCAAGGTACTTAGGTTTATATAATAAAAAATTCCCCTCCAATTACTCTCAGTTTTGATATGAATCCACATGCACTTTCTATCCTAATCTAATCTTTTTATTATCCTTTACGTTGGATGTGAGTCTGCTTAGTATTTCTCACGAAGTGATCACGCAAAAATGAATTTAAAACCTTAAAAGAATGAAATTTCAAACGTTCAAATAAATGAATTTCAAACCTTCGATCAAATTAGTTTCAAACCTTAAAAGAAATAAACTATAAACCTTCAAAAATAAATTTTAACTCATCAAATGATTGAATCTTATATGTCAACACATTAAAACTTGAATTCTCATATAAAACCCCTAAAATCCAAAATCTCTTATAGAATTAAACAAAATTTATAAATATTCTATCAAATTGGGAGGAACTTCAAAATCATTCAAATCTAATTCATAATTCCTTAATTTTCTTGTTAAAACTAAAACTCAGAAGTTGGATAGTAATGACTTCACTATTGGACTTAGTTGTTCATGTCAGATAACACTAATATTTGCATCGTACTTTGGATATTTTGCCACATTTAGTGGGATTCATTTCTTGTCCTTGTTTTTTAGTTAATCATTTTCCTAGCTTATGTTTTAAGGGAATTTCTTTTGAGCTGAACTTTGAATAAATTCTAATATAATAAACTGAGATTTAGTTTAACAAGATTAAAATTAACGAAAATAAACTTTAAATGTAATTAATTTTTATCCAAACCCTAAATTTCACCTAAAATGGACCTTAATCAACCAAAACACCTACAATATCATTTTCTCTGCCGAGATTATTCAATGACTCAAAAATTCATTCTCAAAGTTTAATGGTACTTATTATCTTATATGAGGACCATGTAAACAAGGTTGATGATTGGTTCAAAATTATTTTTTTTTGAAATTTTGAAGTTCAAATGTCATGCAACAATAGGGCTATCTCACTAAACCTAGTACTATTTTTTTTCTTCACTGGCTAATCAGATAATCCAAATTAAATTCTTTAACTTGCATAATCCTCATAAGCACATATAAGGAGCATAGAACCCTGTTTAGTGGTCACTAGACACCTTTATTATATAAAATTATGCAAATATGGTTTCATGCATAAGAAATGTCTCACATAAAATTTTTTCAACGAGTCATTACTTTTAAGACAGACTTAGCCATTGCATTCATATCATCAAAATCTTTCAAATGGACTCTTCCATGCTGAAATCCTTCTTCAATTGAAGGCCTGTTGAAGCCGACAATAATTGAGAGAGTGAAAATAAAATTTCGATAATAAAAGAGTAATTTTATCATAACTAACTCAAGATAATGTCAACATGAAATTGGACTTTAAAAAAAGTTTATGTTGATTTAAATTAAAATATACACAATTTAGTCCAATAGAATCAGCTACAACCACAACTAAAAACGTTCAATTTTTTCTCTCCAAAAACATAGCGTTAATACTTAAATGAAATACTAACTTCTTAACATGTTCATAATTTTTTTATTATGCTGACAGCAAATAAGCATTTTAGCGTGCAATCTTGATTTGTGTAGAAATTTTCAAAACAAAAATTCTAAAATACACTTTGCAAATCAGAACTTTCTTTTAACTACAAATCATAAGGAAATCAATGCACCCAAAATATAATTAATAAACTAATATTACTATAACAACGAAAAACTGAGAATTAAGATATTTCTTGCTTGACTTAAAAGCCAAACCTAAGTACAGTTTCTAATCAAGTTCCTGGGAGGACGCAGGAGGCATTCAAAATCCATTATGTGGCGGCAGTTCCTAAGAACTCACATGGATCTACACCCCTAAGAAAATAGGCCAGTTAATTGGGTAGTCGATAGGTATTTGACTTGTTAAGCTAGGAAATAAAAATCTATCTTTTCTATAATTTTGAACATACAATTTTTTTTTTTTATATTTTAAACCATACAAATATGTCTAGTCTAGCATTGTAGACTTTATAAACATTATGGGTTGGAGTTCCATGTACCTCAGATTAGTGCAAATATGATGGCTACGTGTTAACACTAAAGTGAACAAGGGGTTTGCTTATTAGAAGGCTTATTAATGATTTGCAAGTCTTTAAAGTTAATTGTTGGTGGACGAGTTTAATAACCTCTCCCCCGCATTAATCACATATACAGTTATAAGTAGTAACATAAACGGGATTAATGTTGTTGGAGTATTTGTATGAATTTTTTTGGAAAGGTCAAATATAACAGGCTGAGAGTAATCAGGCCAAATTTTTTATGAGGATCGATCTAAGAGTAATCTAATTTGCTTACAAAATACGAACATTATAAATTTTGATTCATTTCTGAAATATTAGACATCTCTTGAAAATAATTCTAAGTAGCTTTAAAGCATCTCTTGATTTAAAACAAAAGGAATTTTATAGACTAGTATTGAATTCTAACTTTTCTTTGGTGAACACACCTCAAAAGTTATAATTAAGAGAAATGAGAGATTGAGTCTAGAGAGAGAAAGGTTGTCTTTATTTGATGTCTAACCTGGGATCTCAAAATACATTTATATAGAAAGCATAGAAAAATTATCATAATAGCCCAAATAACTGAGTTGACCTTTCAGCCATACAAAAAATACATCATTATAAAAAAGAAATGAAGTAGTTGTTAATCACCCATTACTTCGGTGTCGACCGACCATCAGATCAATTTCACGTAAGATTCTAGTCAACTGGAGTAGTTTTCCAACCAATTTTGGATGAGGTCGCTCGATTGATCACCGTTGACCGATTTTGCTATACGATCAACCCCCAATCTAGTTCGCATCTCGCACTTAGCACAAAACTTCAGTCCCCTAAAATTCCATCTCAATAGTTTGATCTTTTGAGATTCATATTTGCATTTTTGCTATATAACTTGTATTTCCCTTATTTTCCTAATCCTTGATGGAGACAGCTACGACAAGGACATGACAATTATTAAGTAATAAATGACGTAGTAACTAATGAAATTAATTTAATAAATGATTATTTCTAGTATTTTGTGCCCGATGAACCCTATAAATAGGGGCATGAAGTTTTCGTTGTGATTCATATCATTCAAGTTTTTTTGTGAAATCCTTTGTCGCCATCATGGCTGACGGTTCGAGCAAGAAGGATATGGACGTCCGTCTTTTAGCATTTGCAGGCTTTCAACTTTCCACAACTGCCACAGTGGAGAAGCGAAAAAACATAAAATCATGAAGAAAAAGAAGCCATCAACTCTACAACCTAAACTGGTGAATCATGTAGTTTTTTCGTAAGGTCTCGACAGTCAGACGCTGAAGTGGTCCATGAAAATAGAATCCTGCTATGAGGTTTTAACTTCAGGTCCCAACATCGGCTTAATTGACAAGAAAGATTTGCAAGCTACTCCACCTGTTGAAACAACCGTGGGTGGATACGGCACAAATGAAAAGGTCGTTCCAAATTTCCCTCTACTCCCACTACTGTACAAGGACATCATCCATCTGAAACACGAAAACGATGATTTTTCTCAACCATTCTAAATAAACCAGACTTTCATTTATATATATATTTCTTGATTTTGATAATCTTTAGACATTTCTTGACATTAGTTTTAATGCAGATGAGTCAACTACTCAGGAGACACAATCATGCTGATGTCAGGCCATCTAAGAACGATATTGTTGATTCTGCTCTAATGCTTATGGTTGAGCTGCAAAATTGACCCATCGCACCTTTTTAGTCGATCGATCAGATTTATCAAAATCGATCAACCACTTCAGCATTTCTCACCAAGGGCAACTGTAGTGTTGGTAGTTGTCATCAGATTCAATAGTGCACTGAATTACGTACTTATGTAGAAGTTATTGCTCGCTATGAGTGGCTAGAGGCAAAGGTTGCTACTCTTCCAGGTGGATAGGTTGATATTGCGAAGTTGAAGGCAGAGGTTGTTGCAATCTAATTTAGGTCGACTGACATTCCAAGGTTGGAGGCAGCGGTTGTGGCACTTCAATGTGGACTGAGCCATGTAAGGGCTAAGTTATGACCCATTCGTGAGTCAACCATTTTGAGCAAATTCCATCAAGACATTAAATGAATGCAGCATATTAGGTTAGGCGAAGATTTCATCTTTTGGAGGGTACTTCAGCAGGGGTATGGCTCAGTTGAAGTGATGAAAGATCCTTTTATTAATTTCTTACTTCATAATCTATAATCATGTCGTTTGAGATAAAATAATATTTACTTGAATGTGAAAGGATGTTTGGAGGGACACTTATCATTTTGAGACACCTCGATTTTCATGACCACTCTATAAGTAGGGCTTGAGGTCATGGCTTTGTGTTTTGCGCATTCTTTTTTAAGAATTCTTGTTTATGAGTTTTTGTCTTTGCAATCTCTCGATGGCACTATGTTATTCTACCACTCTTTTCGATACATATCCCACCATGAATCTATCCAAATTGTGAAGGATGCAAATGAAATGCATAAGTATATATTTGACCAGAGCATCATCCTTCAATAAGCTTAGATTTGGGAACAATCTACAACTAGCTTCTATCCAGACTTGGTCTTCTACTTGGACCAATTTAAATATTGGTTTCAACTACTTTTTTGCTTCGAGCTATATAGCATCTTCATCAAATATGGGGTAATTACAAAACAGGTCCTCCCAAACTACATTGCAACTATTATGAACTTTTTGTACTTCTACTGACGGAAATCAATTCCTTCAATGACCGACTAGTTCAAGCACTTTTATATTTTAAGGTCATAAAAAATGGGTTTGTCATGTTCTTCACCAAAAAAGAAGCTTTAGCAACTTGGAGTTGAAAACAATGTCAAGGATTGGAAAAATATAGTTTTTCATTGGCTATTGCGCCAATGGTTAGGGGATACTAACCAAGCTGGTCGACATGTTGGTGTAGAAATTAAAATCCCTGCCTCAAAAACTGTGTGTCGTTGGATTGATGTTGACATTGCACAATTTATCAGTTCATCAGTAGACTATGGTGAGAACTTTCAATTAGGTGTTAAAGGGTCAGATGACCCTGGATCAGTGGCTCACCTTTGATGTCGTGCAAGCCGCCTGATCAGTGGCTCGCCTCTGTTATTCTCCCAATCCTTGTGAAAGACCTCGGTCGTAGTCCATAACACCGTAACTAGTGAAGTTGTTATTATTTCATGATCTCATTCGGTTGATGAAGGAAAATTTCATGGCAACTAAAGAGGCTCTAAAAAGCTTGTGAAGGATTTGGAGGATCAAGTACCTCTATGCCCTAGAGTGACCAGTCAATCGATTGACTTCAAGCTGATCTAGAACACTTGCTCCAAGTTCAATTGATTCACATGTAGTTGGCCTGTCCTTTGTCTCCATGCCTAGCTGAGCCAAAGCCCATCTTTCCAACCTTGTTTCTTTATCTAGTTTTACTTTCGAGGACAGAGAAGGCTTTTCTGGTGATGATCATCCATTATCTTCTCGTAAAGAAGAGATCATCCATTGGCTAGAAAAAGAGCCGATGAAGGATTCAGACATCCCCACTTCCCCTCCACTTACAATGATGAGGGAGACTTTAAAATGGCTCTCAATGAAAGGGAGAGGGGAGATGTTATGGTTTGGCTCTGAACAATGGGATAACCAGTTGGACACCTTGGACGACTAGTTCCTTAATTCTGAAGAGACCGTGGAGATCACCCCAGCACTGGAGGAGCTGATATTGTTACACAACTTTGATCAGGCCTTGAAGGGAATGAGCTGGCTGTAAATCTTATAACACTCGGCAAGATTCCACATGATGGTGGTGCAAGTGACCAATCTTCAAAGTTTGGCACTGGATGTTCCGGAGAATTATTTGGCTGAGGCCTAGATTAAAGCTGCTTTGATAGAAGCCGAGCTTCTAAGGGGCCTCAATGATAAAGCCTTCCTTCAAGTTAAAATTGATAATTTTGTTGTTAACGTAAAGGAATCTCTCAAAATAATATATGCCTTGATAGTGGAGAATATGGGTTGAAGAAAAAGGTTTCCTCATCTGTTTTAAATGAAAAACACATGACTGAACTGACAAAGAATTTTTGGTAAGGCATTATTGTGCAATCCGAAAAATTCATTCTCCATTGTTTGGCCCATGCCATGTTCACAAAGCCATGTAGGATCACAATCTTCATTCCTGAAAATGCTAAAAATTTCTTGAAAGAGGAGGATAATGAAGGAAAGTCCAACAGTGAAGATCGGCCAACAAACAGATGAATCCTCTTGTACTTCAAAGCTTTTATGAAATTTCTATTGAAATAAATAATGTAAATATTTGTAATTGTTTGAATATATATATATATATATATATATATATATATATGAAAATTTTACATTCATTATTCTTTCATACTTGTTTCAAATTGCTTTTGATATGGCTTATCTATAGATTGTTTGCTCATCTCATGAGTGAATCTGTCGTTTTTTGTTAATTGATGGGAATATTTTTCCTTCAATTCTAATCATTCGATTGGATTATTTCCTCTCTAAGTGATTCTCCTATGGAGTAATCTTTTTCACACTAGGGATCTTTTCGTTGATGGATTGAATTATCTTTGGAGCTAAATCCTTAAGTAAGATGGAACAATTTGCATTGATTGACCAATTATTTTTAACTTTTATTGATCGTACATTCATTTCTATAGATGATTAATTTTTAAAATCACTTAATTTTTTCTGTATTTCGATTGGTCATTCTTCACAAGTCTTAATTAATGATTTCCTGTTCAATAGATTAATTTCTTATCTCGATCGGGTTTATTCCTTGCGCTAGGCACAAATCTTATTCTGAACTTGAGGGTAAACACTAAAACTTGTTTCTAGAATGATTTGCACTTATACACTTTTGTGGATCTTTTCACTAACGTGTAGAGAACCATCTAGAAATACTTAAATCTTTATGACTTTAGAAACATGTTAATACTTGTGGCAGTGAATAATTGATTCATCTACTTACATTACTATCGATTAAATTTGATTTGTACCTTATTATTTGCTCAATCTGAGTTTTTTGAGCATTTAAAATGGCTACTTCATTTGATCTGGCCAAGTTCCCTGAGTATCAGAGAGATTTGAGTTTAATGTTAAGTGAAAGTTAGCCAACTTCAAATATTATTGTATTGATGAAATGGTAGATTACAAGTTCAGAACAAACCTCCTTTTACATCCACATAAGAAAATTATTTAAGGAAAATAATTCCCTTAAATCATCTCTGCTCTGTGTCTAGAGTGATTCCTTCCCAGTATGGGTTTTCGGAATGTAAGCTCCCAGAGATGTTTGTTGGCTCATTTTGTACTAGTTGGTCGAGGTTTGATTTTTTTTTGCCAACTGCCTGTTCACAAGCTACTGGGTTGGCTTTCCTTAGCACTAAATTTCCAAAAGCAAAGATTTTCTCTCAAACATGCTTGTTGAAGTACCAAGCGGTGCGACTTCTAACCTCTTCCCGTCGAAAGGTATAACTGGTTCACTTCTCTTTAGTGAGGTCGAGAGCTAGCATGGGTTGCATGGCTCCCTCATAGTTAGCCTCTTTCCATATGGCCATATTCTCCTCTGTGAATGAAGAAACTGTTACTACCCTTTAGCTATCATGATTGTATTTGATCGGTAACATTGCCTCTAACCTATGGGTTACCATGGATTAGGATTGATCAGTATGCATTGAAGACTGACTGTAGTAAATCTGCCTAATTCTTCTGTGCTCCATCCTTCTTCCTCAATAAATTTAGACAATCCTATTAGCTGCTTCTACCTTACCAATCATTTGAGGGTGATGAACCAAAGGGAAATTTAGATCAATTGCCTGACTTTCACAAAAGTCTTTCACTCCCTAATCTACAAATTCCATACCATTGTCGGTGATGATGACTAGTGTCAATCCATGCCTACAAATAATCTCCGACCAAATGAAATTTTAAACTAACATTTTGGTAATTCAAGTGAGCTTTTTTCTTTGATTCATTTTAAATGGTATTCAACCACCATAAGTTGAAACTTTCATGGCCTTTTGATAGATGAAAAGGCTTAACGATGTTTAACTCCAATGTAGTGAACGAGAGGGGTTAGTGATCACTTGAAGTTTTCAAACCGGCTGATGGTGTAGAGGTCCATACTTCTTAAACTTCTAAAATTTATTTGAAATTTCCTCTATATTCTTCTGAAGTGTAGGCCAGAAATACCCATGTTGTAGCACCTAGAAATGCCAAAAATATCTTTTTTTAATTTGTACATTTAATACCTATTTTTGATATTGCACTTTAAAGAAAGGTATTTTTTATGTTTTTGGTTGTAGGTACACTAAATGGAGTGAATAGAGTAAATGGAGCAAAAATGAAGCAAATTTGATTGAAATGAAGCAAAAAGTCCAAAGTTGTTATGGCGTCAGACAACAGAGAGCATGGTGCCCAGGAGCCGCAATCTGGTGCCTAAGCGCTAACGACAATTATCTCGAAGATGCATTGTCTTTGAATGACTTTTGAAGAGGTGTTTGAAGAGACTCTTGGTCATTTTGAGAGATTTATTTAAAGATACTTTTGGAGGTTCAAAAGAGAAACTTTTGAGAGGAAGAAAAAGGAGTCTATTGTATAGAATTAATTTTCCTGAAGAGGAGAACGCCATGAAGGCTTGCTGCAGATTTCAAGGAGAAGAAGAGAAGTGAGAGATATATTCTTCAATATAGATTCCAAGTAAGTTTAGAGTGAATTGTAAAGAGAGTGATGGATTCAAAAGAACATGAAGGATTGATTTGGAAAGAGTTTAAGATAAGTTGTATACTTTGTTTAATTTACTTTGTCTTATCATGTACATTTTTATTTATCTATAAATCTATATGTTGTTGTTTCTTCACCATAAGATTTGAGTAGTTTCTTGTGTCTTTCTCCCTACAATGAGGAATAATTATGTGCAGGAATGTAATTTATTAGAAGTGCTTTTAAAATTCTATAAATTGTGATAATTCAAACTTTATGTTTCATTTACTTGTCAATCTGACCAATTAATTTGACAAAATTCATTTTAAAATGTAGTGACTCATTGTTATGTGCTATGTTTCAACGTAGTAAGAATCATATTTAGTCTCATGGATGAGAATATAATCCATGAAGTTAAGTGTCAATAAATAGTGAAACAATTTTTTATGGGAATAGAATTGGAGATTTTAGGGCGACAGACTAAAATTCACAATTTGGTCTAGATGTTTGGAAGCTAAAATGAGATGTTAGCTGATGTGAGGTGATTTGTTGTGAAAATTTTTTACAAATATTTTTATAATTTACAAAACACACACGACAACACTTTTAATAAACATGCAATTCATTCCAAATAAAAATAACTTTAGAAAAATAATTTTATCTTTTAAAATCCTTAAACTATAAAAAACCCGTGAAAAAAACCGCAAGTATACGTATCGCTGAAGTAATAAAGGGCTCTAATGGAGTCTAGGATTTTGATCCCATAAAGAAATTTAAAATGCTTATGTATAAATTCTTATGGTTATAATGTAAAACACAATTCAAACTTCAAAAAATAAGTATGAAATTCAAATCTAAAGTAATTGAGTGAAAGCTATATAAAACACAATTAAAAGAACTAAGTTTAGAAAATAAAGATTTCATATATAAAAATAAGTTTAGAAAATAAAGAAATAAAACACACAACTTATCTCACAATCATTCCCAAGAAAATCTTTAGAAGTTCTCTTTCAGTACTTTCCATCTTTACAAGCACTCTCAATTCCCTCTTGGAGGTGTAATGAAGAAGAAATCTCTCACTTCCTCTCTCATTTTAGAACCCTTGAAGAAAATCTCCATGTCCTTAACTTTCTCTCTCTAACTCTCGCTCTCACTCACGCCACCACTAAATCTCTTCTCAACCAAGCCCCCCTAAAGCCCTAAACTTTCTTCTCTTTTATTATAGGTTGTCTCCCTTCAAAAAGAATTCAAATTTTCCTCCAAAGTTCTATCCAAAAGTGAGCCCTTTAGAAATCCAAAAGACAAGACTATTGATTCAAGAGTCATATCCCATCATTAAAGAACCTTCCAAAGTTTCTAGATGCATTGAATCACTCCATGGTGTGATTGAAATATTTGGAGCCTTTAAAATTCGAGCAAAATTGGTTCTGAACTGCCTTAATACATAAAAAGTTCTCTCTGGTACCTTACGCGCTGACTCTGGCGCTTCAGGCGCCAAGTTGCTTAAGTCTGCGCTATTTTGGGTTTTGGTGCTTCAGGATCCAATCTAGTACTTCAGGCGCCAAATCTCTGTAAAATGGCGCTTCAGGCGCCAGATTCACAAAATTCACTATTTTGGCCCCAAATTTCATTCTGTTTTCTACTTTTGCTACAAATACCTAAAAATATATATACCTGCAATAAAACTGTCAAAATACCCTTCTTTAAAGTGCAATATGACAAAAAATAAGCCTAAAATTATGCTTAAAATAACACATTATTTTGGTGTATAAAAATCCCCCAAACTTAAATGTTATTTGTCCTCGAGTGACACTTTTATTACATAAATATGACTTACGATAGAGACTAACATATAAACTTCTATACTATAGTTTCATAAATAAAATAGTAAAATTTAAGTAAAAGTTTTAATAACTTAGATTAAAATTATAAGTCTATGAATATTTAGTAATCAAATCTAAGATTTCTAAATCATTATTTATTTCAAGAAGAATTGTAATTTTTTTTATATTAAGGATACTTAGAATATTCATATGAAATAGAACTTCATGTAAATTTTACTAGTAAGGGTGCTAATACTTAAATACAAGTTTAGAAAATGTAATAAATCAATTTCCTCAAGTTGATTCAAGTGAAGCCAAATTTTGATTAGGCATCTCCTCAAGCCTCTCCTTACATTCTTTTTTTTTTATTTTTAATTTTATTTTCTTCTTTTTCTTCTTTTTTTTCAGAATCTTTTCAATCCTCTCTTTTCTTTTTTTCAAGAGAGTATTACTTTGTCTAGATAGCCTTTAATAATTTTGAACTTCACTATCCTATTCTCAAAGTTAAAACTTTCTACCCTAAATCTTATCTGGATAGCCTTTAATAATTTTGAATTTCACTATCCTCTTCTCAAAGTTAAAACTTTTTACCTTTCCTTCACTTTACAAATTCATATTAGTTTTGATGATTTTTCATAAAGTCTCATTCTTTTCTACTTACATGAATCTCTAAAATTCTTAATACTTCAAAAATACATTTTCCCTTACTTTAATTATTAAAACCTAGTTTTAACCTTTCATACCAAATATCTTTAACTTTGAATTGACTTTCATTTTTAAAAAATTTTACATATATTTACGATAATATTTATAAACATAAAAATAGTCATTTAAAGTTAAACTCAAATATCCAGCGTCATGTTAAATTAATTTTAAAAATATAGTTAATTGAGCACAAATAAAATATAGTTTGCTCTTTTTGAAAGAAATTCTTTCCCACAAAATTAAGTTTTTAAATAATTAAAAATGTTCAGTACAAAAATTTTTTGTAGGTGAAAGAAAACAGTGATTGCATAAAAATAAAAACTAACATGTAGAGCATTTCTGAATATGAAACTAGGCTTTGGTATACTGCAGGTACTAACTTAAAAATGCAAACTTTAAAACATTAAATGAAACACAGTATATTTCAAAGGATTTGCTATAAATTAAAAACATTAACTAACATTAAAAATAATAAAAAAGTAAGAAAACTAAAAATCTATTACAGTCTACAGTACAAAAATAAAATGAAAATTCTTTATACCACTATTTTAAAGAAAACACATAACAAACAATCAAAAATATAATCAAACAAACTATCTAACTAACTAAATTCCTAAAATAATAAAAAAAGTCAGTCTTCAACTACTTCCTCATCATCATCATAATCGTCATCTTCTTCTTCATCTTCTTCATCATCATGATCTAGCACATAAGAAGTAAAATTAGTTCAAGTTGGAAATTTCACCTTGTAGTTTCCCCTTAGATATTTTGTCATGGCCTCCTTATATGCTATATCATGTTGAACTCTCCTATGCTTATATTCATCATTATATGTGTTCCTTGCTTCAATTCCTCCAATCTTATTTTATAGATTCACCATATCCATTTAGTGTATCATAAGCTACATCATAGTATTTTCAAGTGAAGAAGATTTAGAAGTAGATGCCCCTGCCACAGATGTTGAGGGCCTATCACTTCCTCCACTCTTGGGTTCAACAAATCATTCAAATCTTTGCACTGTATGTCTCCCAATGGGTTTTTGTGGCTGCAGCTTTTCTTCATTTATATGGTACTCTACTCCTCATTGTTCACTTAAAGTGAATATCAGGGTAGGGTATTTTAAACCACTAGCTGTAGCACTCCTGGATATACTCCAAGTATGATGTACTAAAAGAGCACCAACGTATATTGCCTTCATTTGCTAAATGCAGAACTTTAGCACAGCTCTATCTTTTGTTACTTTGCTCAAATGATTTGTTCAAGCAATTTAGTAGAAATGAAGCAATTTCATACATTAGATTGAAAATTCATTATGGAAGTGGAGCAATTAACCTTCTTATTGTTCTTAATTTTTCATTCTCTCCTTCCATCAGTCAAAAAGGCAATTAGTTCATCTAGTGATGAATCAATCGTCACAAATGCAGCGTATTCACAATGGAATACATCCCACAATCCATAAAATGCATTGATTTTTCTCTAGAAAACTCAACTTACTTACCTCTCACGAAGATGTGAGAATTACAAGTAAATCGCAAGTTGGAATATAACTCACAAATCATAGGAACCATTGCTACTGCAATGAAGTAGCAGAATCATTCCCAATTTTTAGCGACGATCAACCTCTCGATCTAGCCTCCTGGGTTAGCAAATGCTTGTTCCTGGATTAATTTTCTCGAGCCCATTTTGGTATTGTAACTATGTTGGCCTTTATAATTGACAAATCTTCTCGCGTTAAAATTTCTAGTAGACATTCCTCTTTTTACTTGTGGAGCTATTTGAATTTCTATGGAAAACCAAATACAATCCAAATAAATTACAAAATAAAAAATCTAATTCCACAAGTAAAATTATTTGGTAAGAAACTTTTCACCTTGGGTTTTCAATAAGCTTTTTCATCAAATTCCATATTTGTTCAAACCATCTTCAATATGCCCAGTATGTTCAAAATGTTCCTTTAGTCTCCAATCTAGATGATCCAGCATTTTAGCAATATTTCCAATCACATGCATGAGATTCTGCATCTCTTTTTCAATATTCATGATTTTCTTCAAAAGTGCACTCGAGTTGTAGTAGGTTTGAATAAGTGATGAATTCTAAGATTCTTGATCCATCAACAAATTCATATAATTTTCATCTTCCATTCTAATACGGTTGCAATAGACTTATAAATCCATCAGCTTCCAAGGAAGAAACACTTTTTCCTAACTTTCATGAGGTACTTGCAATTGACTGCACAGTAGGAAAATAGTGGATGAAAGTGCAAGTAGAGTTGCAAATCCGTTGACAATCGAACCCAAAACCAATTTCACAATAATAGCTTCAACATCAATAGGTTTTCTAGTTTGAATACAACAACTTAGAATGACACTCTCCTCACTTACCTTATTGATTTTCATGGTGGGTAGTAATATTGATGCAATGAAGAAGTGTCAGGCTTTTGAAACTGGATTTAAGAATGATGAGGGAAAACTTAAATTTCCATCATCTCTGTAGATGGGTGTAAATTTTGCATCTTCATCCATAAGGTAGCAGTAGAGTTCATTCATAATATCTCTCGTAGGGGTAAAATTTGCATAATGGCAGATGGGCACATTGTCAATCATAAACATCTCATTTATTCTTGAAGGTATGAACTCCACAAACCTACATTGCACATAGACCATTCCTTGGTTGATCTAAGGAAGATTTGCATAAAATTCTTTTACTACAGGAACAACGACAACAACAGTAGTGTAGCAAAGCACTTCCCAGTGCCTCTGCAAAATAGTCTCTTCCACTCGAGTATTCGGTGTGTTGAATCCTCGATTCATAAATCCCTTTTTTTTTATTATCCTCTTCTTCAATATAACTCAATTATGTAACTTCTCTGCATCAAAACTGAAGAACTTTCTCTAGTTGAAAATTCTAAATTTAGCAAAGTTTTTAGAGTGGGAAGCCATTGGATTTGAAATCTAGTGGTTTTTCCCTCGTTTTCCCCATTAAAATAGACTTAGGATTCAATTTTTAAGAGTTATAAGGAGAAGAAACCATAAAAATTTGTGAAAACCCACTTTTTGACATGTTTTAGTCTTTTTCGGTATCGCGACACATCATGCGCCAACTCTCCGGAATTCGGTGCATCATGCACAAATTCAAAAATCTTTACCATTCCGATTTCGATCCAATAAATTCTTAATTTTTCCATAAGATTAGTTAAATAAAAATGTTTCTAAATATTTTTCTCAAATACATGGACTTCATAGTGACCTAAACATAAATATGCGTAAAATAACTCAAAACAACAAATTCAAAAGCAAACTAAACAATGATAAAAATGGGTTGCCTCCCAAAAAGCACTTGATTTAATGTCGTCAGCCTGATATTCCCAGACTTATTCTAGGTGAACCAATATTACAGTTTTTTTATAAGCTGGTCTTTGACCATAAAAATATGATTTCAACTTGTGCCCATTCATTTTAAATATTCTTCCAGTCTGGGGGTCTTCAATATTAACTGCCCCAGAGGGACAGACTTTTATAACTCTGAATGACCTTTTCCAACTAGACTTCAATTTTCCAGTAAATAGTTTCAAACTTATATTGTAAAATAATACTTCCTGTCCAGTTTCAAATTCTTTTTTTTATTTTTTTCCGATCATGTCATTCTTTCATCTTTTCTATATAAATCCTCGTATTATCGTAAGATTCATTTCTAATTTCTTCAAGTTCATTCAATTGCAATAATCTTTTCTCACGAGCTTCTTTTAAATTAAAATTGAATTCTTTTATAGCCTAATCAGTTTTATGCTCTAATTCAACTGTTAAGTAACAAGTGTTCCAAAAAATTAATCTATATGGGGACATTACTATAGGTGTCTTATAGGTTGTCTTATATGCCTATAATGTAGTATCTAATCTAGTAGATCAATCCATTTTTTTAGGATTAACATTTTTTTACAAAATTCACTTACTTTCATGATTAGGTACTTTTGCTAAACCACTAGTGTGGAGATGATAAGTAGTTGCAATTTTATGTATTATATTATATTTTTCTGTAAAGTTTGCAACAGTTGCATTCCTAAAATGAGACCCTCCATCGGTAATGATTACTCTCGGCATTTTATATCTTGTAAAAATATATTAAATTCAAAATTTTGAAACAATCTTAGCATCACATCTAAGTAAAGTGATTGCTTCAATCCATTTTAAAACATCATCCACTTCAATTAAAATCAAAATATTTCCAAATGAACATATAAATGGTGCCATAAAATCTAAATCCCATGCATCAAAAGTTTCAATTTCTAAATTAAAATTTAGAGGCATTTCATTTCTTTTGGAAATATTACAGACTCTCTGACACCGATCACATGTTTTGATGCATATATATTTACCTCTCTATATAAAGTAGGCCAATAAAATCAAGATTTAAAAATTTTATGAATAGTTATATCATTTCCAAAAAGACCTCCAAATTCAGAATCATGACATTTTTGGATAATTTCCTGAATTTCTTTATAAGGCACACATCGTCTCATTACTAAGTCTTTATGATATATATATGAATATGATTTACATCATAAATGAATTTTTGTAAATATGGATCATCCCAAAAATATGATTTTGCATCATAAATGAATTTTTTTTCCTGCTATTTCGTGAGTCCATGTGGTAATATACCACTAACAATATAATTTACAATATTAGTGTACTGAGATATTTCCCATCCTTTTACAACATAAAGTTGTTCATTAGGAAAAATTACATTAATTTCTCTCTCCAAATCAAGTACTTCTTTCTGTTCTAGCCTAGATAGATGATCAACAATTTGATTATCAGTTCCTTTTTATCGATTATTACAAAATCAAACTCTTCCATAAGAAGTACTCATCTAATTAATCTTGGTCTAACATCCTTCTTTTGCATCAAATATTTAATAGCTGAATGGTCAGCATGCACAACACATTTACCTCCAATCAGATATGACATAAACTTATCAAAAACATACACAATGACTAATAACTCTCTTTCAATGATGATGTAATTAATCTGAGCATTATTAAGAGTCTTACCAGCATTGTACAAAACTTTCAAAATCTTGTCATATCTCTGCTCTAAAACAACTCAAATAGCATAATCACTAACATGAAACATTAATTCGAATGGTTTCTCCCAATCAAGTGAAACAATTATATGACCAGTGATCAATTTTTTTCTTTAAAGTTTCAAAGGCTTTAAGGCAATCTTGATAAAAGTCAAAATATTTTATCCTTTTCCAGAAGTTGGCATAAAAGTATAGTAACTTTTGAAAACTTTTTAATATATCTTTTGTAAAATACGACATGCTTAAAAAGCTCCTAACTCCTCTTACTGTAGTACGTGGTGGTAAGTTTGTCATAACTTGTATTTTTGCAAGATCTACTTCCATGTCATTTTCTGAAATTTTATGCTTAAGCATAATTCTTCCTGCAACTATAAATTAACATTTTTTCCAAATCAATGTGAGATTATTATTTTCAAAACATTCCAAAACTTTCTCTAAATGATTTAGACATTTTGAATGAAGTTCCAAATACAGAAAAATCATCCATAAAGACTTCAGTCCTTTTTTCAATCAAATCACTGAAATTTGACATTATGCTTCTTTAAAATGTTGCATGTGCATTACATAATCCAAAGGGAATTCGCCTAAAAGCAAACGTTCCATAAGGACTAGTAAATATTATTTTCTCTTAATCCTTTGGAGCAATAGGTATTTGGTGATAACCGATATATCCATCTAGAAAACAAAAATATTTATGCTCATCTAATCTATCCAACATCTGGTCGAAAAAGGGTAAAGGAAAATTATTTTTCCTGGTGGCAGAATTTAATTTTCTATGATCTATGTAGACTCTCCACTCAGTGACTTGCTTGTTGATATTAATTTGTTATGCTCATTTGGCACTACAGTCACACCTCCTTTCTTTGGAACACAGTGAATTGGACTTACTCAAACACTGTCTGAAATAGGATATATTATTCTAGCACCAAACCATTTTAAAATTTCTTTCTTCACAGCTTTTTCCATCATAGGATTTAATCTTCTTTGATGATCAGCTCTTAGTTTATGTTAATCTTCTAATCAATTTCTATGCATACAAATTGAAGGAATGATTCCTTTAATATCAGATAATGTCCATCCAAATGCTTTCTTATATCTTTTCAAAGTTTCCAACAATTGTTGTTCTTGCATATCAGTTAATTCTAATGATACTATAACTTGTGATGTAGATAAATCTCCTTAGAATACATACTTCAAATGTGTAGGAAGTGTTTTCAGTTCTAGTTAATGAGGTTTCTAAATAGATGAAATCAAATTTTTGTTCGTTTTTGTAGGATCTAACATTTCATATTTTTCCTGAACATAATCCAAATCCTCTTTACTCACTTCTTAAGATTCATCATGAATTTTATCCTCATCTTGATATTCCATATATTCCTTTTCAAATTCATTTTCAATGGTCTTCTTAAATTTTTCACGGCCTAAATATCCATTAATATCCATTTTGAAGCATTCAATCTCTTGTTCTTCTGCACGATAACTCATTTATTTTGGAATATTAAATGTAACCTCTTGATCATTGACTCTCATAGTTAGTTCTCCTTTCTACACATCTATCAAAGCTCTTCCAGTGGCTAGGAATGGTCTTCCTAAAAAGATGGAAATTTCTTTATCTTCCTCCATATCTAATACAATAAAGTCCACACAAAAGATAAATTTATCTACATTTACTAAAACATCTTTTATAACTCCTTTAGGATAGGTAAGCGAATGACCGACTAAGTGAAGAGTTACAGTTGTAGGTGAAATATCTCCTAAGCCCAACCTTCTGAAAACTGATAACAGTATAAGATTAATACTAGCTCCTAAATCATATAAAAATTTTTCATAAAATTATTATCCAATAATTTTTTAGGAAGCTTTTTCTGAATTATAGCGCTACACTCTTCACTGAGTGCAATAGTCTCATTATCTACACACTTCCTTTTCTTATTAAGTATATCCTTAATGAACTTCACATAGCTTGTGATTTGTTCCAAATCTTCAAAAAATTGTATGTTCATTGTTAATTTCCTCAAAATTTCAAAAAATTTTGAAAATTGATTATCTCTATGTTTGTACATCAATCATTGAGGAAATGGTGGTGATGGTCTTCATATAGTGATTTTCATTAGTTTTATACAACTTTCTGCTTCCAAATGAAAATCTTCACCAGGTTTTTCATTTTCCACCTCATCTTTTTCAACTTCAACTTCTTGTTGAACTTTCTTTCTAATTCTTTTCCACTTCTCAGTTGAATAGTTTTAATTTGCTCTTTATTCTGATCTTTTGGATTTACTTCAACATTACTAGGAAATGTTCCTAGAGGTCTCTTGCTAAGTGCGGTAGGAATAGATCCCAATTGATTTTTCATGTTTTTTATTGTAGCTCCTTGACTTTGTAATTGACTGCCCATTTGCAATATCAATTCTTCCATTAATAGCTTTTTCTCCTTATTCTGCAAATTATTAAATCCTGGTGGGTAATAATGTTTATAAATTTAATTCCCTTGATTGTTGGAGTTTCCAAATGGGTTTGCAGTATTGTTTCCCCGTTGTTGGTTTGCATCATTTGAGTTATTGTTACTTCAACTAAAGTTTGGATGATTCTTCCATCCAGGATTATAATAATTGGCATATGGGTTATTAGAACATTTTTTTATTGCATTTAAAGTCTTATAAGAAGATTGAGATTCTATTATTTGTCCTAAGGAGTTTTGATCAAGCATAGATGTTGTCAGAGAATAATTCATTACATATTGATCTATCTACATTGATAAAGTAGTTATTTGGGCAGCTAATATAGATATTGCATCAGAATCATGAATACAAGCTACTCTTTTTTTATTTACCCTTTCAGAGGGCCATTGAAAATTATTAGTAGCCACCTCTACAATTAGTGAATATGCTTCATCGATTGGTTTTAACGTTAATGATCCACCAGCAGTAGCGTCACTTATCGATCTAAGAAATCTAACCAACCGATTATACAAATTTTAAATTATTAATCAATCTGGCAATGCATGGTGTGGACACTTTCTAAGAAGTTCTTTAAATCTTTTCCAGGCTTCATAAATTGATTCCTCTTCAAACTGACAAAAAGATGTGATAACATTTCTATGCTTAGCAATTTTTTAAGGTGGGAAATACTTTGATAAGAATTTTTATGATAGATCTCCCCATATTCTGATAGATCCAGATGCTAATGAGATTAACATCTTAGTGTTATCCCTTAGTGGAAAAAGAAAAAAATCTAAGCCTAATAGCATTATTCGACACTTCATCATATTTAAATATAGAAGATAATTCTAAAAAACTAGCAAGGTGTAAATTAGGATCTTCAGTTGGTGTTCCTCCAAACTGATTATTTTGTACCATTTGGATAATAGAAGATTTAAGCTTAAATGAACCAGCAGCTACAACAGGGTTTTGTATACTCAAATAAATTTCATCTGTTATAGAATTAACATAATCTCTTAAATGTCTCTGATGGTGTTCATTTTCTTTTCCAGCATTGTTTAAATTGCAAGCCATTTTGCTAAAATGATATTTCTCTTTTTGTTGTTTTCAAATTTTCCTTACAGTTCTCTCTAATTCAGAATCGTAAGGTAATAAAATTTCAGATCTTACACTACACATAAACAAATAAAAGCAAGTAATTAAAAACAAGCAAACACACTTAAATAAGAAAATGTTCAAGACTAAACTACTAACTCTTTATTTATTTATTTTTATATATTTTTAAAATAAAATAAAATAATTACTAATACTACTTTTCGTTACTTCATAGGCAACGACGCCAATAACTTGTTGCACGGGAAGTTTTAGTGTGTAAATTTTGCAAATATTTTTCAATATTCTAAAGTTACACATGGCAGATATAAAATAAATATGTAATATAATCCCAACAAAAATACCTTCTATGAAAATTATTTATCTTTTAAAAATGTCAAATCCCGATTAAGGTCAACGCAAGTATATGTATCGCTCAAGTAATAAAGGGCTCAAATGAAGTCATAGATATCAATCCCACAGTGAAGTTGGAAAATCCTTGAAGTAAGATTTTATAATTCTCTCATAATTTAAAAATACAAAAATAAAAATAAAGTAAGAAGTTTGAATATTAATATCTACAGTAAATTCTATGTAAAATGCAGTTGAAAAAAAAAAGTTAACTAATCAAGAACTAACTTTCAAAAGTAAAATTATGAAAACTAAACAAAGTTTTTGTTTTGATAGAAAGTTCAAATATAAAGAACATTGACTAATCCAAAGTTTGGTCTCTAATTTCATGGTTAGGCTAGGCGAATACCGGCTGCCACTCAAGAGCTCCCACTACTCCATCACCTGAGGGCAAACAATCTCACATCAGTTTCCAATCAACTGGACCAAATTATGGATTTTAATAAGTCACCTTAAAATCTCTAATTCTGCAACTAACATAGTAAATTTCCCTATTTATTTGCTCCAAATCCCATGGATGACATAGTCTCCCAAGAAATCAAATTTGATTCTTCCTATATTGTAAAAATCATATCCCTTTTCAAAACATGTTTCTGAACAATTTTTCACATTTCAGTTGGCCAGATCAAAAAGTAAATGACGATGAGAGTTTAAATCATCACAAATTATTGACATTTAAAATCGTAGAAAACAAAATCAATTCTTCACTAAACCATATCTCAAAGAAGGGAGAGGATAAAGAAGACTACTCTTAATTCTTAAGAAGGATACGACAACACACAGATTTCATATACAAAAATAAGTTTAAAAAATAAAAGAAATAAAAAACACAACTTATCTCACAATCCTTCCTAAGCAAATCCCTAGAAGTTCTCTCCAAGCATTTCTCTCTTTAAAATCCCACTCAATTCCCTCTTAGAAGTGTAATGAATATGAAATCTCTCACCTTCCCTTTCCTCTTACAACCTTAGAAGAAAATCTCTTCTCTCCTCTTGCCTCTCATGCCAACTTTCTCTCTCCCTCCCTTTCTCCTCTCACGCCAACTCTATCAAGTATTCTCTTTCTTTTGGGCTGCCTCCTTTGAAAAATAATT
>NEWO01000443.1:20191-31240 GCA_003013225.1 Phalaenopsis aphrodite | reverse complement strand
CTTAATTTATGCACGAAACGTTTTGTTTAGTACTTCTTGTTTTAGCTATTTTATTATGTTGAATTGCATTTACTTATATTGTTGAAATTTATGTATGTTTGAGTTTAGTATTTTGATGTTTAGATTTCAATGTTAAGATGTCTGATTTGCTTTGGACACTGAATTAGATTTTTGTTGGCTTGAAAAATGTTAGTTTATAATTGCACAGATTTTATAAATAAAAGTGATTTTTTTGTGTTGTTTGTGAAGATTTGGTGTTAGAATAATGTTTAAATATGACTATAAAAGCTCATTTGAGTTAATTTGAGGCAGACGTAAAGCAATGTGTTGCAGATTTCCACAGAAAATGAAATCTAAAATTAATAATGTATTGGTGCAAGATGCACAAAATTGGCGTAAGATGAGCAAATTTACAGAGAGCTAGTGCATGATGCGCTAGATTTTGCGCAAGATGTGGCAAATTCTCGAAAATGCCAGATTGCCTTAAAAACCATGAAATTGCACAGCAAAATTCCATTTTTACTGCTTGGGTCATCTCCTACCTTTTAACCTTAACCTAAGGCTTCACATTGAGCGTGATAGAGAAGATTTTGGAGGACAAAAAACTTAGATTTCATTTTTTCTTGGTAAGAGCTTCAGTTTAACTTAGAAACGTTTTATTTTCATCATGGATTTTTCCAACATTATGGAAAATACAAAGGTTGGGATTTTTTTATGAAAAAGCTTGAAGAAAACTCATGGTGAAAAGTTTCTTACCAAATAATCATACTTGATGAGTTAAATTTTGGATTTTGTAATTTATTTGGAATTTATTTAGACTTTCATAGAAATTCAAATGGCTCCATGAGCAAAGTGAGGAAGACCATTAAATGATTTTGATAGAAGAAGATTTGTCAATTTCAAGCCTCAACATACTTATAACACTCAAATAGAATCAAGAAGATTGATCCAAGAATGGGCATTTGCTAACCTAAGTGGCGAGATCAAGAGATCGATCATCACCAGAAATTGTGAATGATTTTGCTACTTCACTAAAATAGCGATTGTAAAAATGATTCAAGAGTTTTATGCCAACTTGAGGTTCACTGATAATGATCACATCCTTGTAAGATATAAGCTAATTGAGTTTTCTAGAGAAAGGATCAATGTTTTTTCTGGCCTGAGGAATGTATTTTTCATGATAAGTATAGTGCATTCGCAATGACTGATTCATCACTGGACGAAGTGATTGCCTATCTAATTGATGGAAGAGGAGAATGGAGAAGTAAAAATAATAGAAAAGTTAACTTCTCTACTTCCATGTTGACCATTCAGTCAAAGGTATGACATCACTTCATCTCTGCTAAATTACTGCCTACAAATCATCAGGTCTATGTAACAAAGGATAAAGTTGTATTAAACTGTTGCATTCAGAAAAAAGAAATAGATGTTGGTGCTCTCATAGTTCATCATGCACGGAGCATAGCTAAGAGCTCTACAACCAGTGTTCTAGGTTACCCTGCCATGATTTTCACTATATGTGAGCAATCGGGAGCAGAGTCCCATAGAAATGAGGAAAGATTACAGCCACAAAATCCTATTAGGATGCATACTGTTCAGAGGGTTGAATCATTAGTTGAGACCAGGAGTGGAGGTAGTGATAGACCCTCTACATGAGCTACAGGGGCATCTACTTCTCGCTTTGCAACACTTGCGAAAATTATGGACCAACTCATGATTCAACAACTAGATATAGTTAATATTTAGAACTAGATTGGATAAATTTGAGCGAGAAATGCTTATAACATTGAGTATAACCAGAAGAGAGTTCAACATGATATAGCTTTTGAGGAAGCTATAGTTAGATATCATATGGTTGAATCCAATGTGGAATTTTCTACTTGCCCCAACTTCACTCCTTATGCTCCTATTCATGATGAAGTAGAAGTAGTAGAAGAAGAAGATGATGATGATCATGATGAGGGAGGCGACCAAGATTGATATTTTTAGAAGTTTAGTTTATTTGTTTGGTTGTTTATTATTTTTTATGTTGATTGGATGTTATGTGGTTAACATTTAAAATTGATGTCGAAAAAAATTTCATTATGTGTTGTAAACTTAAAATTGTAATAGCAACTGTTGATTTTTACTTTTTCAGCATTTATTGTATATTCATTTTTTATTTAAGTTTTTAATTCTCAACAATTTCTTTAGATTATATTATGTCTCATTTAATGTTTTAAAACCTGTATGTATTTTTAAAGTTCATACCTGTAGTATATCAAAGCACGGTTTCATGGTCAGAAATCCTCTAGAGGTTATTTATTATTTTCATGCATTTATTGTTTCTTTCACAACGTGAAATTTGTACTAAAACATTTTTAAAATTACTTCAAAATTTAAGTTTGGGGGGATGAAATTTTCTTTTAAAAGAAGTAAAATAAATTTTATTTATCCTCAACTAAAAATAGTTTTTAAAATATTTTTTAACTTGCTCTAGGATAATAAGATTTAACTGTAAATGACTATACTTATGTTTATGAATATTAGGGTAAATTTAAGTAAAAAGTTTTTAATAATGAAGGTAAATTATAAAGTTAAGAGATATTTGCTATGATAGGATAAGACTATATTTTTCAATTTTAAGTAAAGGAAGTTGTATTTTTGAAGTGTTAAGAATTTTAGAGTTTCATGTAAGAAGAAACGAATGATTCTTTTATAAAATTATAAACTAATATGAATTTATAAAGTCAAAAAAGGTAAGGGCTTTTACTTTAAGAAGAGGTTAGTGAAGTTCAAAACTATTAAAGGTTATCTAGATTTACTAATCCTTACTTGAAAAAGAGAAAAAAGAAGGATTGAAAAGATCCTAAACGTAAAGAGAGGTTAAGAAAAAAAAAAAGAAAAGAAAAGAAATTTGTATGAGAAGCTTGAGGAGATGTCTAATCAAAAATTAGCTTCACTTGAAGCAACATAAGAAAATGTTTTTTTACATTTTCTAAACTTATATTTGAGTATTAGTAGCATTATTAGTAAGGTTTTCATGAAGTTCTTTTTCATATGACTATTTTAAGTATCATTGATATGACAAATTGCAATTCTTCTTGAAATGAATAAAAATTTTGAAATCTTAAATTTGATTACTTAAAACTCTTAGAATTAGAATTTAAATCTAAGTTATTAAAGATTCTTCTTAAATTTTACTATTTTATTTATTAAATTAAAGTATAAAACTTATAATTTAATTTCTATCATAAGTCATATGTTTTTATGTAATAAAAGTGTCACTTGAGGGCAAGTAAGATTTTATGTTTGGTTGATTTTGATACACCAAAATAATATATTGTTTTAAGTATAAATTTATGTTTATTTTTTGTAGTATTTCACTTAAAGAATGGTATTTTCATGTTTTTGTTGCAGGTATATCAATTTTAGGTATTTAGAGCAAAAGTAGCAAAAATGACAAATTTTGGAGCCAAAACAGCAAATTTTGGGAAACTCGCGCAAGATGTGCCACTATACAGAGAACTGGTGTAATATATGCCAATATATAGAAAACTGGTGCAAGATGTGCCAAATTGGAGTAAGATGCGTCAAAACCCAGAACAGCGTGGTATTCAGCAAACTGGCGCAAGATGTACCATTTGACAGAGAGCTGGCGCAAGATGTGTCAGATTTGGCGCAAGATACGCCAGAGATAACTTTTTGTAGATTAAGGGGGTTCGAGACGAAATTTGCACAAATTTTCATAAGGACACTTGTTATAAATACACTTTGAAAGTTTTTTTTTTATGAAGGGATATGTCTCCTAGATCAATGGACATGACTTTTGAATTCAAAAGAGTTGACTTTTGAATAGAGTTTTGGAAGGAATTTAAATTCTTTTTGGAGGGAGGCAGTCTTTGATAAAGAGAGGAAAATCTATGGCTTGAAGAGAGTTGGAGTGGTGTGTAAAGGGGGGCGGCAAGAAGAGTTAGAGAGAGAAATTCAAGGGCTTGGAGATTTTCTTCAAGGATTGTAAGAGGAGAGTGAAGGTGAGAGAGTTCTTCTTCACTACACTTCTAAGAGAGAATTGAGAGTGCTTGCAAAGAGAGAAAAGCTTGGAGTAAACTTTTAGGAATTTGCTTGGGAAGGATTGTGAGATAAGTTGTGTCTTTTATTTCTTCTATTTTGTGAACTTGTTTTTATATATGAAATCTATTTTTTTATCGTATCCTTTTAATGAATTCTAAGTAGTCTTCTTTATCCTTCTCCCTACTTTGAGATATGGTTTTGTGAAGAAATGATTTTATTTTATATGATTTTTAATGTTAATAATTTGTAATGATTTGAACTCCGATCTTCATTTACTTTTTGATCTAGACAATTGAATTATTAAAATGTGTTAATTGGAAATAAAAGTAAATGAATATCCAGTTGATCGGAAACTGATAGTGGGATCTCTTGAGTGACAGTCAATATCCTCCCAGTCTAACCACGGAATTAAGGATCAAACTCTGGATTAGTCAATATTCTTTATGCACTCAGAAGAGGGTAAGGAATAGGATTGCTCCTACTTGACACAAAATAGTTTGTATATATATTTTCAAATGATTTAATTTCTTCACAATCCATATACTCATTGTAATGGGGAAGGATGTTTTCTTAAATTTGAAATTTCTGTCACAAAAACATGCATTATAATTAGCATTCACTTGTTGCTTAATATTTAGATTTTGTACTTTAGTTTTTGTAGTTTCAAAAATTGTAGTTAACATAAAAATCTTACGAATTTACTTGGCATTTTCAACTTCCCAGTGGGATCAATATCTAGGACTCCATTAGTGCTCTTTATTACTTGAGTGATAAATATACTCGTATTATTTTTAAAGAGGATTTGACAGTTTAAAGGCTTTTAAGAGAAAAAACTATTTTAACTGAAGTTATTTTGTTGGGATTAATTTGCATATTTCAATTGTATCTATCGTATGAATTTAGTAATATTGAAAAATATTTTCAAAATTAACACACTAAATCCACCTACATCAGAATCTCAGTCTTCTTATGAGACTTTAAATGCAATACATCGTTCTAACAATCCTTATTTCAATTATTATAATCCTTGCTCAAAAACAAATCCAAATTTCAGCTGGAGTAATAATAACTCTAACGCTGCCCACCTGCAATGGGGGAACAATGCTGCCAACCTATTGGGAAACTCCAACAATCAAGGAAATCCAACTTATAAACCTTATTAATCTTCAGGTTTTAATAGTAATTTTTAGAGTAAGGAGAAGAAATTTTCAATGGAAGAATTAATATTGCATATGGGAAGTCAATCACAAAGTCAAGGAGCTGCAATTAGAAACATGGGAAATCAGCTGAGATATATTGCTACTGCACTTAGCAATAGATCTCCAGGAACATTGCTCAGTAATGTTGAAGTAAATCCTAAAGATCAGAACAAAGAGCAAATTAAGGCTATTCAACTGAGAAGTAGAAAATAATTGGAAACAAAAGTTCAAAAAGAAGTGGAAGTTGAAATTGAAAAAGATGATGTGGAAAATGAAAAATCTGATGAAGATTTTCATTTTGAGTCAAAATGTCTTATCATTATCAAACCAATGAAAATTTATGCAGAAAGACCACCACCTCCATTTTCTCAAAGATTGAAGCCGAAAAATAACGATAACTAATTTTCAAAATATTTGGAAATATTGAGGAAATTAACTATAAACATTCCATTTGTTGAAGCATTGGAACAAATACCAAGTTATGTGAACTTCCTGAAGGATATACTTAATAAGAAATAGAAGTTTGTAGATAATGAAACTGTTGAACTTAGTGAAGAGTGTAACGCTATAATTCAGAAAAAGATTCCCGAAAAACTTAAACATCCTGGTAGTTTTACTATTCATTATGTTATTCGCAAAAAAAAATTTGGAAAAGCTTTAAGAGATTTAAAATCCAGAATTAATCTTATGCCTTTGTCAATTTTCAAAATGTTACAACTGTAACTCTTCAGTTAGTTGATCATTCGATTACCTATCCTAAAGAAGTTATTGAAGATATTTTTGTAAATTTTGATAAATTTATCTTTCCTGAGAATTTTTTTATATTAAATATGGAAGAAGATAAAGAAATTTCTATCATTTTAGGAAGACCATTTCTTGCCACAGGATGAGCTTTGATAGATGTGCAGAAAGGAGAACTAACAATGAGAGTTAGTGATTAAGAGGTTGCCTTTAATATTGCAAAATCAATGAAATACCCTGCAAAAAAGCAAGATCTTTAATGCTTCAGAATGGATATAAATGACTACTTAAGACATGAATATTTCTCGAAGACATTTGAAAAGAAATATAAAAAATAATATTTTAATAAGAGGACGAGGATAAAATTTAAAAGGAATCTATGGAAGTGAATAATGAAGAATTGGATTATGTTCAGGAACAATTTGAAATGTTAGATCCTACAGATAATAAAAAATTGATTTCATATTTTGAGAAAACTCGTGAACTAAAAATGAAAACGCTTCCTACACATTTAAAATTTGCATTTTTAGGAGATTTATCCACATTACATGTTATTGTATCATCATAATAAACTGATACGCTATAACAAAAGTTATTGGAAACTTTAAGAAGATATAAAAATGCCTTTGGATGGACATTAGCTGATAAGTCCTTCAATATTTATGCATAGACTTTCATTGGAAGATCATTATGAACCAAGAGTTGATCCTCAAAGGAGACTAAACTTTATGACGAAAGAAGTTGTCAAGAAAGTGATTTTAAAATGTTTAGATGTTGGAATAATATATCAAATTTCAGACATTACTTATGTGAGTCCAATTCACTGTGTTGTAAAGAACGGAGGTGAAGATGTGACAAATAAGAATAATTAATTAATACCAACAAGGCAAGTCACTGGATTGCGAATCTGCATAGATTACTGAAAATTAAATTCACCCACCAGGAGGATAACTTTCCTTTGCCTATTATGGACCATATGTTGGACAGACTTACTGGGCACAGATATTTTGACTTTCTATATGGATATACCAGTTATCATTAAATACCTATTTCCCTAAAGAAAATGACATTTAGTAGTATTTATGGAACTTTTTTCTGTTCGGAGAATGTTCTTGGATTATGTAACACACCTGCAACATTTCAAAAATGTATGATGTCAATTTTCAGTGATTTTGTTAAAAAATGGATTGAAGTTTTTATGGATGATTTTTCTATGTTTGGAACTTCATTTGAAACATGTCTAAATCATTTAGAGAAAGTTCTAGAATGATGTGAAAAGACGAATCTAATATTAAACTGGTAAACACGTCAATTCATGGTTGCAGGAGGAATTATACTTGGGCATAAAATTTTAGAAAATAGCATGGAAGTGGATCCTGCATCAATACAGGTTTTACTTGGTCGAGAGGTTGATCGTCACTAAAAATTGGGAGTGATTATGTTACTTCATTATAGTAGCTATTGTTCCATTAATCCAAGAGTTTTATGCCAACTTGCGATTTACTTCAGCTGATCACATCTTTGTGAGAGGTAAGCAAGTTGAATTTTCTAAAAGGAGGATCAACTCATTTAATGGATTGAGAAATGTATTCCATTGTGAATATGTTGCATTTGTGATGCCTGACTCATCACTATATGAAGTAATTGTCTTTATGGCCGATGGAAGGGGAGAATAGAAAATTAAATACAAAAAGAAAGTTAATTTCTCCACTTCCATGATGACTTTTCAATTTAATGTATGGCATTATCTCATCTTCGCAAAATTACTTCCAATGAATCATCTGAGCAAAGTAACAAAGGAAAGAGTTGTACTAAATTTCTGCATTCAATAAATAAAGGCAATAGATGTTGGAGCTCTTATAGTACATAATGCTTATAGTATAGCCAACAGTGCTATAGATAGAGGTTTGGGATACCCTGCCCTGATTTTCATTTTATCTGAAACATAAGGAGTAGAGTTTGGTAGAAATTAAAAAAAGCTGCAGCCACAAAAACCAATTGAGAAACACATAGTCCAAAGATTTGAATCATTTGTTGAATCCATGAGTGGAGGTAGTGATAGGCACTCAACATCTGCTATAGGGTCATCTACTTCCAGCTCTTCTTCACTTAAGAACGTCACGGAGAAGCTAATGATTTAACAAATGGATATTGTAAATTTGAAAAATAGGATTGGAGGGTTAAAATAAAGGAATGCATATAACGAAGAATATCAACAAATGAGAGTTCAACTTGATAGATATCTGGAGGTTGTGATTAGATATCTAAGGGGTGAATATAAGGTGAAATTTATAACTTGCCCCAGTTTTACTCCTTATGTGTCGGAACATGAAGAATAAGAAGAAGAAGAAGAAGAAGATGATGATGATGATGATAATGATGATGATGATGATGACTGATATTTTAGGAGTTTATTTTGTTGGTTTGTTATTTTAATTATTTGAGTGTTTGTTTTCTTTAAAAAAATGTTATAATAGGAATTGTGATTTAATATTGTATTGTGGACTTACTTGGAATATTAGTTGCAGATTTTTATTTTTTTGCATTTTTTATTTATTTTCAATTTATGTTTATGTTTTTAATTCTTAGCAAATCATTTGAAATATATTGTGTTTCATTTAATGTTTTAAAGTCTATATTTTTAAATTAGCACCTGTAATATACCAGAGCCCAGTTTGATATTTAAAAATCCTCTACAAAATAGTTTTAATTTATTTTTATGCATTTCTATTTTCTCTCACCTAAAAAATTTTTGTACTGAACATTTTTAATTACTTAAAAAATTAATTTTGGGGGAAAGAAAATTTTCTTTGTAAAAGAAGTAAACTAAACTTTTGTCATCAATCAACTATATTTTTAAAAATTAATTTAACATGCTCATGGATATTAAGATTTAACTTTAAATGATTATATTTATGTTTGTAAATAATATAGTAGATTTATGTAAGAGTTTTTAATGATGAAGATCAATTCTAAAGTTAAAGATATTTGGTATGAGAGGAAAAGACTATGTTTTTCTATTTAATATAAAGAAAATTCTATTTTTGAAATATTAAGAATCTTAGACTTTCGTGTGAGAAGAAAAGAATGAGACTTTATGAAAAATCATGAGAACTAATATGAATTTATAAAGTGAAGAAAAGTAAGAAGTTTTAACTTTAAAAAGAGAATAGTCAAGTTCAAAATTATTAAAGGTTATCCAGATACTGCAGTCCTCACTTAAAAAAGAAAATAAATGAAAAGATTGAAAATATCTTGAATGTTAAAAAAAAGAAAAACATAAAGAAAAAAGGACTGTCAGGAAAATCTTGAGGAGTTTCCTAATCAAAAATTGGTTTCACTTCAATCAACATGAGAAAAATGCTTTATTACATTTTCTAAACATGTATTTGAGTATTAACACCCTTAATAGTAAAGTTTTCATGAAATTCTTTTTCATACGGATATTCTAAATATCCTTGATATAACATATTACAGTTCTTATAGAAATGAATAGAGATTCAGAAATCTTAAATTTGATTGCTATGTATTCTAATACTTATAGTTTTTACCAAAGTTATTAAAAGTTTTTATTAAATTATACTATTGTATTTAATAAACTAAAATATAGAAGTTTATAAGTTAATCTCTATCCTAAGTCATACTTTTATGTAGTAAAAGAGTCACTTGAGGATAAGTAACATTTACGTTTGGGAGATTTTGATACACTAAAATAATGTGCTAATTTAAGTATACATTTTAAGCTTATTTTTTTTATTTTGCACTTTAAAGAAGGGAATTTTCATTTTTTTTTCCAGTTATATTAATTTTAGGCATTTGGTGCAAAAGTAACAATGAGGAAATTTGGAGCCAAAATAGAGAACTTTAAGATTCTGGCGCCTGCGCCGTCAGATTGGTGCCCAAAGAGCAATTTTTTAGGGAGCTGGCACCTGAAGCACTATTATATAAAGAAGCGGTGCCTGAAGTGCCAGAATCAATACTTGAATCATCAAAACTCAAAATAGCACGGACCTAAGAAACTTGGCGACTAAAGTGTCAGAACTGGCGATTGAAGCGCCGGAGATGATACTTGATAGATTAAGGCAGTTCGAGATGCATTTTGAGCAGATTTTGTAGGCTTCAAATGTATCAAATGTCCCATGGAGAGATTCAATGCTTTTAGACACTTCAGAAGCTTCTCTAATGAAAGGATATGTCTCTTGAATTAATGGACTGATTTTTTTGGATTAAAAAGGTGTGACTTCTAGAGAGAATTTGGGAAGAAATTTTGAATTCTCTTTTAGAGGAGGCAAACACTAGTTAAAAGGAGAGGACCCTAAGGCTAAAGAGAGGTTCAGTGGCAAGAGAAGAGACAGGCAAGAGACAAGTGAGACAGTGAGGGACTTGAGATTTTCTTCTACGGTTGTAAGAGGAGAGAGAAAGTGAGATTTCTTCTTCATTACATTTCCAAAAGAGAACTTCTAGGTATTTGCTTGGGAAGGAGTGTGAGATAAGTTGTCTTTTATTTCTTTATTTATTTAAATATATTTGTTTCCTTCTCATGAATTCTAACTAGTATTCTTTATCCTACTCCCTGCTCTGAGATATGAGTTTTTGAGGAATTGATTTTGTTATATATGGTTTTAAATGTTAATATTTTGTGATGATTTAAATTGTGATCTTCATTTATTTTTGATTTGGCTAAATGAAATGTTAAAATTTATTGAGAAACATAAGTTTCAAAAAGGGTATGATTTCTACAACATGGTGAAAGTCGCATTAAATTTCATGGGTGAGAATGTAATTCATGGTGTTGAGTGCAAATAAATAAGGAAATATATTTTGTTATGCATGGAATTGGAGATTTTAATGTGACTGATTAACATCCCCAATTTGATCCAGTTGATTGGAAACTAAAGTGAGATTGTTAGCCCTCAAGTGCGGGAAAAGTGAGAGCCAGTTTCCTCCCAGCCTAGCCATGGAATTAGGGACCAAACCATGGATTAATTAATGTTCTTTATACACTTAAATAATGGTAAAAAATATGATTGTTCCTATTTGGCACAATACAAATATA
>NEWO01000442.1:564099-585617 GCA_003013225.1 Phalaenopsis aphrodite | reverse complement strand
ACCCTCTTATTACAAGTTTATCATCCAACTATAAAACCCATAAAAACAGAGAACTAAATTATAAAAACTAAACTGTAATATAATATGGATAGTACTAATACCGACACTTCCGCATCATTCTCTAGGGGTTGGAAAAGATTCAACTTGGGTCTCCAATTCTAACTCTAAGACATTGAAAATGACCGAGTCATTCTAACCTATAGGTAAGTCAAGGTTGGTGATTCAAAGATCTGTCTTAGCTACTACATTCACTGGATCAAAACTATTGTGGAAATGTGCAACTTTCTCTACCATTCAAGTTTCATCGCTACCGCATTTAACTTCCACTTACTTATCATCTAATCTTAGTGCAACCTCAAACCCTTGGGCTTCACCTCTTTCACAAGAAATGCTCTTCAGCCATTTCCTTTAATGATCTTGTCCAATGATTAACACCAAAACCCTCCATCAATGGAGTCCAGATCCTTCCCGGGCTTACGGTGACGTGGTTCATTAACATACCAACATTTATAATTGCATCAACATTACCATCTCCAATCTCTACGAGAAGTGATTGGATGTCTATAACAAGTCCTCTGTCCAAATCATTCCAATCCCAACTGCAACGGAATTGAACATTTGCAAATCCACCACGAACTGAATTACTTGCATCAACAATGATAAATTCAGATTTGGCTGCATTTTGTGCAGTTGCACTTACAACTATTACTGCTTAATAAAAATATCAATCACACTTGATCGGATACACATAAAGACCACCTTCTAGCCATCATTACCAAAATAATCAGTCCACGATAATTTAAACTACCTAGAGGTTAAATAATCAAATAATTCACTGGTGATAGAAGGAACCCTTCCAATTTGAATTTTGTTTGTAATGAACCCCACCAGATCATGCTGCCAAATGTCTTTGCATGTACTTTTCACTATAGGAATTATAATGCATAACTCCTTGTCAAATGTGGGGGGATCATATACATGTATCTGTGGTTATTCCAACACCGGACCATCAAACCTATCAAAACTTCAGGATTCTTGATGAAGTTTCATTCTTCTTCTTCTTCTAGATTTTGTTTTCTTGATCCACCTCATGTTCTTCAAATTTTCGTAGTTCAAGAACAACTATTCTTTCTTGAAGACACCAGATTTCCCGTAGTAAATCTTCCAAAAACAAGTTCTTGATTGGGTCCAACATTTCTTCATGTTGGCATGTTGTTTCATTTGAAAACCATAGTTAAAACAAGGAAAACAGTGAGAAGAACAGCATTAGGGACGATCTTGATTGGAATTCTTGCCAACTGCAGCAAATAGAAAAGTCGGAACCCTAGGAAATCTAGAATTTGCAAACAAAAAATTTGTCAACACACATCTAGATATGCTGGACAACAAAAAAAAGAGAGGCTAAGGAATCCCGGAAAGAAAGCAAGAATGTTGTTTTAGAAGGAAATTCGTAGAGAACATGAAGGAATGGATGAAAGAACAGTCGAAAGGAAGAAGAACAAGAAAATAGAAAACTGCCTCTTTCAAAAACAAAAAATCAAAAGAGAAGAAACAAGAAGATAGAAGCCTTGTCGATTGAAAAAAACACTGAGAAGACAGGTTCAACAACCACCAAGAAAGCTAGAGAATCTTGACAATCTCTAATACCAAAATGATATAGGCTAGGGTATGATTGTAGAACTACAACAAAAAAAACTATCAAGAATTGCCAAGAAGAAATATGCAGGCAAAGAACAACAAAAGGAATCTTATTCATAAAAAGGAATCACAATAATACACATAGTAAGACACCACATGGGCTGCAAACTCCAGGATACAACTGCAAAGAAAATGAATGGGTAGCCCAACCTTCCCAAAAGAAAGAAACTCATAATTCTAAAACCAAAATCTGCCCTTATACACAAAATAACCCCTTAATTATAAGTACTAAGATCCCACTAATTACAAATTTGCCATCCAAAAAGAAAACACATAAAACAGAGAATTAAAACATAAAATCTAAACAGTAACATAAGGTAGACAACACTAGCACTGACGTTCCCGCTTCAAATATATTGGCTAGTCATGGTCTGATTAGCAACACTGTGAATACAATTGCAAGTGAAGAACCGGAGATATTACCTAGAAGAGTGGTGCATTCCCATAGTTACACATACATATGTGAAATTTTTCAGCATTTTAAAATATATTAAGTCAATATTTTAATCATCTACTACAAGCGATCATATAATCGGCCGAAGAATTCATCAACTTGCTCCTAGTTGAAGCCACCAACCATTCTTAAATACAAGCCAACCACTTTCATCCTTTTCCAAACATGCTATTGGAGTCATATATGTGACACATGTTTTTAAAGAGCTAGTAGATAATTATAAAATGGGTATTGTAAAAGAAATGGATCCTCATCCTAGAATGTAATGACTAAAATTCTATTTGATTGCCAATTTGTCCACATCTCTTCTGGTTGGGAGGGATTTATAGTGAATAGAGCGTGCTAAGATGGTGAGTGGAGGAGAAAGCATTAAGAGTATTACAAGAATAATATTACTCAATTGATTCAGGCTACACTAACACCAAGAAGCTTATGACACCCTTTAAAGGATATTAAACTCATTTCAGTGGGTATCATGCATGTATATATGGTAGATATGCGGTCAAGTAAAAGTTCTATAGCTATCTTCATGCTTCCCAACCATGTAACACATTAGAGAGAAATTTGGTATTTGAAAAATGAAATTTTGAATATTGAGTCATATACAATAAATTTCTCTGTTTGTTCATGCAGATATTGTATTTCTGCAGTGTTGCCAAATTTTATTTTTCTCTATCATGAATATGATATGTACTTCAAGATGCCCAAAACTTTCAATGAAATAGTGAGTTGGGTGATGCAAAAGGTAATAATAAAGACTCTAACTTACATGCAATTGTCCAGAAAGAAATTCAAGGGAATGTTCCGAAACATGCTATTACCGCATACATGTTGGATGCACGTGTAACATTTAAATAAAATAAATTAAAAATTAATTTTATTCTTACTTTATAATTTTCAAATGTATTATATTACTCTCAAGCATTGAGTCAAAGGCATCGTTCAACTTGATCAGTTACCTCACATCAATGAGTAAAAAAAAAACAATATCTTTAAATTGTATTTTTTTCTCTAAACTTTAAAGGCTCTAACTGCTACACAACCTATTCATGATTATTATCACTTGCGGTTTTGCAGACTATTCCTATGTTATCACAATGAATTCGTTCTTCGTGATGATAACTACAAATCAATTTGCTGGGAATTTGCTGGGAATTTGCTGGATTTAAAATCTATCATGCCAAACATTTTTTATAATTTAACTGCCTCAGGAAATCATAATTCCGAATTTAAGGAATTTACTAAATCCTACTTGAGTTACGTAATACTGGGAGTCAAACAACCCAAAGACTTGCAAAATTTTCTACTTTTAATAGTTCACAGCTGTGAGATGCCGATTGTTACGAATAGAAGTCAAGAAAACAAATTCTTCGGAGGCGTACACACTCCAAGTAGCAGAAGCAGTATATATGAGAGTCAGTAGATCTCCAAAAACGACAAAGAAGTAACTATCTCTGACCTGAGGAACTCGACTGAACAGATGCCAGAGTGGCCATCAAAAACGGTAGCGAACGTGAAGCCAGAAAGACCGTCGGATCGGAGGACGACGACGTCCTCCATCTCAGAACGAGGGCCCTGTAGAGTGCTCGACCCCCATCGAATCCCCGAGGCGCCGCCCGCTAGAAGAGAGGAAACGTCTACAGTTACTGCTGAGCATCGTAGCCTACTAGCCCTCCGGGACACGGCAGCGCTCCTAAACTGAAGCGCCTGCTGCAACCTGGGCGGGAGCAGCAGAGCCATGAACACTCAAGGAGAAGCTCGCAGCCGTGGACAGGAAGCGATAAGGCCACATCAATTTTTGAAAAATCATCACTTAGTTTTTGTGGATTGAAAATTTTAATTTATGTGCCCCATTAAATTTAAAATTAGAGAATGATATACATTATTTTATATTTTAGATACATATGTTCTAAAGTTTTCTTCAAATTAAAATACCTTAAATTCTTTTTCTAATAGTACTTATTTAAGTTCATTGTAACTAAATTTGCTTGAGAAAGTGAAAAGAGTTGAATAAGAGTAGAATAAAATTTGAATAAGCTCATATTCTACAAAAATTTAAAACATTTTTTTGAAACTTGCTCATATCATACTCAAAGTTTTCTTTTTTCAAAAATGAGTTTGAATACCCAACTTGAGCTATGTTCAAATAGAGTTCGAATAAGGTTTGGGAATGTTCTTTTAGAATTCAAATAAGGCTCGGGTCAAATTCAAATAAATCAAACCATAATATCATTGAATTACTACAAGCATGACACAATAGTTAGAACTAAATTATAACTCAATTAATATACATAACATATGAAAATGATCGTGATTCAAAGATTATTGGTCTGAAGATGCTTTGTAAATAGTGTTATTACAAGTCAATTATGGATCAAAGGTGATTTGAAGATGGTTCAATCATGGTACAAAGATTACTCTATCATGGAATAAAGATTACTCGATCATTAATCATTTATGGTATAATAATTACTCAATCATAGTTCAATTATTATCATATCATTGTTCATTTAGTGTTTGATCATGACCATTTGGTGCTTGATCATAATTTGTTTGTAATTCGATCGTAGTTTTTTTTATTCTATTGTTGATCGAATTTAATTAATTGTAGTTCCATTAAAACCATTATCAAGCTGATATAATAAATAGTGCAATCAAAATAGTTATTACTCAAAGAACTAATAATCATTACATTAGAATAAATTATTGAGTTGACTATGAGAAACAAATGATAATAAACACACAAAGTTGTGTTGGGGTACTGTTTGTCCAAAAAAAAAAGTGAATATTTACATTAATGGAAAAAATAGTCTTATGGCTCTGCATTGTTGTGAACTTGGTATATACATGGACAATCTCTGATAAAATGTATGTAATCAATTGTAACCCACAAAACAATCTTAATTTAAAATAAAGTATATTAAGTGTTGTAGGGCATTAAAATCCAAAATTGTCTATATTGTAATAAGAAGTAGATGAATCATTCTTTATGTGTAATAAGTTTTTAAATAAATTAACATTTCTTATAGCCTCAAATGCTTACCTTATTGAAGCCTTTGACATCTCATTTGTGGTGGTCATTCTCCATATTCATAACGACTTAAATGAAAGTCAAATAGCTCTAATTGCTTTGGCAACATAGAAAGCCATCTACGATTGCAAGATGGACAATGAGATGTAAGAGGGGTTACAATCATATAATATCATATATTATGCATTTAGTAGGACCTTACATATAACTAATAAAATTATAACTTATTTAATATAAAATATACAACTTCAAGCCATAGTTTCAAGCACGTACCTTTTTTCCATCACATCTAACTACTTGTAGGTATCCTTTCTTTTAGCCTTCTAGAAAGTATTGACAATTGAACTATACTATTGGTGAAATAATTCATTCAACATAATTATCTCATAATCTTAAATATTTGTAAAGTGCCAAATTTACTCTATTTCTAAGTAATATAATAAATCAATATGCTATAAAAGAAAAAAAGCTAAAGTTTGTATAAAGGATATTTATATGTTGAAAATACACAGTTAAAAAATATTTTGTTAGACCAATTAGTTGGAGTATTTAACTCTTGGAACCACACTAACTTCCATTGCTTGCTCCTAACCCAATTTCTTTGGTTGTTAAGAAGTCCTACTATCTATGACTTTATCATTTCTCAATTTTTTTTTTAACTTGATTCAATATAAAGCAATCCTTTATATAATTGTAAATAATAAGCAAGCCAACTATTTTTCTGAAAAGAAGTCGGTCCCTTAACTCATTCCTTCCTTATCTGTATGAACATTATAAATGGTTTGATCCCTTGTCTTTTCCACTTCTTTATATAAGCATATAAGAGTAAGTGCCTCTAAGGCTTCCATCTTTTACTCTATTTACTTTGTATCATTCTCCTATTAAATAAACTAAAATGCTTGGTTAGCGACAAACATTTTGCTCTCCTTTTTCACATAATTCTTCTCTTGATGTTCCTTATTAAAATATTATCATGAATTAGTTATATTATCCAATTTTACTCTTTTTTTTTAATTATTCTCTAGCTTACTATGCCACTTCTCATCTCTATAATAATTTTAATGAGTTGCTTTATCACTTCTTGTAATGAAATGTATTAAACTGTTGTTGTTGATGCTTCCATTGCCTCACATGCTTTATGTCTTCTTATGATGGAGCTCAAAATTTTTTTGATATATCTAAGTTAACAAAAATGAGTTGAAATCTGTCCAATTAACTCTTTGAAGTTCTCTTTATTAGATAGACATTATAGTTTAGAATGAAAAGATGACAGTAAAAATAGGTATACATGTTTATCTTTTTGTTTCCTTTAACTTCCTTAAATGAAAAAAATTGCACTTGCAATAGTAATGATAAGAAAGCCTTCTCCATTTGTATTTTTTCCTTCTCTAGCTCAGCATTCTTAGTTCTTTCTCCCAAAACTTAGGTTCTCTAGGAAACCCAATGTTATAACTTAGGCACTCTAAGGGCTTAAATATATAAAATCGTAATAAAAATTTTTAGACTTATTATAATTTAGGATTAAGAGATCAAAATTTTTAAAATATGTTTTTACATTCTGCATAGCCTTCGGGCCAGATTATAAATGGGTTGCATGGCATGGCCTTCACCCAGTCAAAACTAATAGGACATCCACACTTAAGTTTTGAATAGATAACTACATCATTCTGCCCATCATGAGGAGAAACACTTTTACTTCTTCAACCCGATCTTCCAAGCATAAATTTTATACTTAGGTGGTTGTTTAGCACGATTAGGGTATTAAAGGCTTCCCCGACCCTTACGTGGAGTAAGTTCTTTATTGAGAGTACTTTATGGCTATGTAGTTGAGCCTCAATTTCTCTTCCTTTTCATCAATATCCTTGCCACTTCGACGGGTATAATTCCCACATCTTGAAGTTTCACCTTATAGTCATATGATAGAGTTATGTTCCTTTGAACTTAGGGCTATCAAGGTCTCCATAGACGATGCAATTCACGGATTACTGACTGGGAATCTCTGAACGTGTTGGGTCAACTACCTTTAGGCCTAGGTAGATTTAGGGTCATATTAGCTTGAGATGATGAGTTTGTGGTACATTGACCCTTCTACCTCTATGTGTTTAGGGATTATTCCTCCCTTCTTTCCCCATTGAGCCTTGTCACTCATTTGCCCACTTCATTCATGTCGTTTGGCGGGCCTCACTTAGCTAATAGGCCATTGCTCATTTGAGATACGATGATTTATCCTCTACCCTTATGGCTCAGTTGAGCCTCAAAGCAGTAGGATGTTTCCTACCAGATAAATTGGTTATTTCATAGGCCTTGGTCACCAATGCGTTACTACCCATTTGAGAGACTCACACTCTACCTTATGGCTTAGTGAACCACCTCAAAATAACATGTTTTTAGTGCATGTTTTCTAAGCCTTTTTATGTACATTTTTGATGATATTGCACTTTAAAGAATGTATTTTGCATGTTTTTGATTTCAAGTAAATGGAATGAACATTTAGAGAAAATAAGGAAAAAAATGGAGCAAAAATGATGATTTTAGCACCACCCCTTGGCGGCATAGTGCCACAGATGAGCGAAAAGGGCGTTGTAGCGCCAGTAACTACCTTTTTAGAAGATTCATTGAATTTGACCAAATTTTGGAGGGGTGTTTGAAGCAACCCTTGGCTATTTTCTATTTTCTATTTAAAGATAAGGATTTCATAGAATTTAGAGACCTTTTGGAGCCTTAAAACTTCAATTGGGCAGCAATAATCAGTTAGGTTTTTCATATTTTGTGTTCAAGTGTAAGTGTGAGTGTGTTTTAGTGTGAATAAGTTTGGAGATTGCTTAGAGGAAACTTCAATATTTTTTTTGGGGAGAAGACATAAGGTATTTTGTATTTATGTTAGAGTTTTTGTTGTAAGACTTGGATTTCAATGCAAGTATTTTGTTTTTGTTTAATCTTCTTAAATTCTAAGTAGTTGCCTTTCTTTCTTCTTGCATATGAGACTTAATTTTGTGGGATGAGAATAATTTAAAGATTTATTTTTACTTTTAAAAATTGTGATTATATTTTTACTGATCTTCATTTACTTTGCAAACTGACCACTTGTAAGGTTAAAATTTGTTAAGAAACATAATGACCTGAGAGGGCTATGATTTCACCCAACTAATAGATACCGCGCTTCATTCTAGGCAAAGCCATTGCGATCACCTAAGAGGGAGTGTAAATAAATAGAAAGATAAGTTTTGATGGGCGTAGAATTAGTTAGATATAGAGTGACATGCTAGATTTTTATCAGTTTAACTTAAGGTTTAGTACCCTAATGCTGGGATTTGGTCATTACAATGGCATAGGCAAGGGTCATCTAGAGGTGAGAGGCTAGATAACACTGATGTGTAGTTGAGATGTTAAGGAATCGACCTTAAGTTAGCAAATGTTCTTTGCAAGCACTGGGAGGGGGTAACGAATAAGGTATACTTCTATTTTTCATAATACCTCAACTTTTTCTTAAATCATTTGAATCCTACATAGATTAAAATCTTTTTGCAAGGGAAAATGTTTTCCATAATATCCAAACTAGTTGTTATTATTTATTAAGCTGTTACATTTAGTTGTTACTTTCTTTTTAAGCTCTTTTAGTAGTAATTTTTGGTAAGCATATCATTTTAAATCTAGTATCTTTTTAATTTGCAATTTAAATAGAATTTATGTAAGTTTATTTTAAGATACATTAATCGTAGTATCGATGCTAGGGGTTTTAAAAAAAATCCTATATTACTTGAAATGATATGTGTACTTGCATAATATCCCTAGTGTGAAAATCTATTATATAATTCATAAATCATTGCAAGTGCTCACATTAGCCGCTATATATAAATTAAGATATATTTTCTCGCATAATTAAAGAGATTAAAAATATGTTTAAGTGCTGGTTAGGTCAAGTTTTTGACATCATTTTCGGGAGTGCGACAGAACTTTTTAACTTACTATTGTATTTGAATTGTAGTTTTAAAAATTTTAAAATTTTTTTGGAAAAATAGAAAAACCAAAAAAAATATAAATTAAAAATTCAAAAAAAAATCATTTTCAGTGTGTGATCCCGATTTTTTTGACTGTACTACAAAGTATGTGTGGTTATATTCTCAATTTTTTTTACTTATATTTCTTACTTTGCGACGGTGTCAAAAACTTGACTCCAAAGAAAATAAGAGTGCAACTATTAGATTTAAATATTGGGATACTACACAAACATAAGTATCATTATCAAGTAATATAGGACTTTTTAATTAAGCCTCGAATATTGAACCAGCAAGGAGAACTATAAATTTTTAATAAGAAATTAGATAGCAAATTCTACTTTAAAAAATGTTTTACTCAAACTAGAAATGCTATAACAGGAATGAAAGTTCAATTTTTTTTGGTAATTTTTGATAATTGAAAATAAAGTAAACAACTAACTAAATTTAACTATATTTTTGTAAGATGAAAGCAATATGAATAAAATAACTTTTTTCTTATCATGAATCAGTAACAAGTATATGAATTCTGTTGAGGAAGTATTCAATTTGTGTTGTGCCAAATAGAAACAATATTATTCTTTACTCTTACTGGAGATGCTATAAAAAAGATTGGCTAATTTTTAGTTTGAATAGTTTTGAATATCGGCTAGGTATAGAGGAAACTAGCTCTCACTCTAGAGCTCCCTCTTCTCCCTCCACTTTGGGGCTAACATCTCGTATGAAGACCTAAAACAATAAAGTGAATTGGGGGCTTTAGCTTATCATTCTAAAGTCCTCTAACTCTTCACCCTTCAAAGTTTATTTCTATATTTATTTTCACACAACCATATGAATTCCATTCTCATCCATACAATCTCATGTGATTCTTACCATTAGTTGACTGAGATAACACCATCTCGGATCTTACATGTTGTCACAACAAATATTAACATCTTAATTGGCCAAATCAAGAAGTAAATGAAGTACAAAGATTAAAATCATCACAAAGGCCAATACTTCACAGAACTTCTATTCAACACTTAATCACTTATCATTTTAATGAAAAAAAATAAAGAAAACTACTCAAAATTCATGGAGAAAACACAACAAAACTTAAGTTTTAAAGTAAAAATCATGTAAACATACAAGAAGTCTAAATTAAAACCAAATGTAGTCATAAAGATAAAAACTTATCTCAAAATCCTCTTCACCAAACCTTGAAGTTCCTTTGAATCTCTTCTCTTCCTTTCTCTTAAAATACTCTCTACTAACACACTATAACTCCTCCCTATCTTCTTTCTAAAAATATCCTATTAATTTATGATAAGAGTGGTAGAAAGAAGTCTCACAAAGAGGGGGCGATGGCGGCTAATTGAGTCTCTTTGATCATTTAATCCAAGTATTATTTTATAATTTTCAAAAAGTGCTTTGGTTTCTCTTCAAAAATTTATCCAAATTTAATGAATCTTCCAAGAGTTGCCTCCTTTCAATATCCATTTGAATGTATGTTCATGCCCATTAAACATAAACCACATTTTTACCAAGAGTTGCTTCAAACACCCCTTAAAAAATTCATCCAAATTCATTGAATTTTCAATTAACTACCTCTGGTGCGCAAGCGCCAGGTATGTGGTGCTTAAGCGCGACCTTCTCTATTTTCCTGTTGCGTAAGCACCAGTTCTGGACATTTAGGTTCCACAGTTCATTTGCATACTTTCTTCTTTTTTTCTCTAAATTTGATCCTTTGTCACTTCTTTCACCATTTTTCATTTATTGGATTGTACCTGAAAGAAAAACACACAAATACCTTCCATTAAAACTCAATATCCTAAAAAATAGGTATAAAAATATGTAGATAAATGCTATATATTTTAGATGTATCAAAATCCCCAAACTTAAAATGTTACTTGTCCTCAAGTGACACTCCAATCTTTCCAAACCAAAATAAGTAGATTATTTAAATGATTTTCTTTAGGATATTCTACAATTTTGATATAGAAATATAGTAGTCCAATTTTAAAAAAAGCTTTAGAAAGTGAGATCTCTTTAGAGTTTGGAAATCTTTAATGTAAAGAAGTCTGAAAATATGAGTTTCTATCTAGTTCAAAAATACTTTTAAATTCTCCAAATATAGGGTTTAGGCATTCTATCTTCTCCATTAAAATTTTTTTTTAAGAATAATTATACTTACTATTTTATATCCTTAAGCTAAAGACTTTCCCAAGTCTTATACTTTAAAAAGATCAAATGTGGAACCAATTCTTGATTAGGCACTAATTCTCAAGCATCTCCTCTCTATTTTAACTATCTTTTCTTTTTCTTTTTCTTTTTCTTTTGCTTTTTCTTTTTCTTTTTATTTTTGTTTTTCTTTCTTTTCTTGGTGAGGATTACTATATCTGGACAAACCTTTAATAATTTTGAATTTCACTCTTCCTTTCCTAAAGCAAAGTTTTGATATAAATACTTTACTTAAAATATAATAACAGTTTTGAAAATTATTTTTAATAAAATAAATTTAAGTATTGAAAATAAAAGTTTAATCCTTCTACATTTTTCAAAAATACAACTTCTCCTTCTAAAGATAGTTACACAATATTTATCATTTGTACACTAAAAAATTTTAACTTTAAAATTTTCTTCATTACTATATGTTTAAAATAAATTTTCTTACTCATTTCTATATTCAAAATTTTACTTCCCTAATATAATTTCATAAACATAATCATTTTTTTCAAATCAACACCAAATTTATTTGTAGCTCATTTTAGAAGAAATAAAATTCAAGTTTTGGATTTATTTTTTATCCCCCTTAACTTAATTTTTTAATAAGATAAAACATTTTAGCATCATATATATAGACATGAATGAAACTAAAAAAACATGCTTACAGGAATTTTAATACCCCTAAATATACTGGTAAAAGAAATTTAAAATAAGAGTAAAAATTAATTGAACAAATTCTAACTTAACTTTAACATATATGAGATTCATTAGACTTCTATGCAGTGGAGGATAACATAAAATCAAATACATACACACTAACATAAATTCATAACCGCAACATAAAGAAAATACATGGTAGTAAATTGAAAATTTAAACATGAAGCTCTTAAGTGAAAGTTAGTAATATTATAAACCTTCCTAATATCTTTGGAATAAGTTCTATACAAACCAACAAAATATACTAAACAACAGAGTTAACAAAATTACTGCCACAAAAACACAAATGCATCACATCAGTATTTAACAGAACAAATACAACATAAACAATATCAACAATCTAAACAATTGTTGACCTCATTTTTTAGGTATACTTTCCCCTTCTTTAGTTATCCTAGGATATAACCTTAAGATCTCCATATTTTGACTCTCTTAGAGGACTAGACTGGGACCCACACCCCTTAGAAATTCAAGCCATTTCTCCACTTCTTGTAGTTTCATATGGATGGTTTTAGATCCTCAACATTTGATTAATATGATCGAAAAGCCGACATATTGAAGCTCAAATTGAGCTTCTATAGAAATTTGAAAGATATAGGTGGACACTGTGGCGTGTGCGATGTTTGACTTGCTCTGCAAGCATCATATTTGACTTTAGTTGTTGTTTATGCAAGGACCAGTCAATATTTTTTTATCTTACTCGTTGAATGGTTCTGATCGGGTCAAAATAATTTCATTTAATGCGCCGCGCGTAAATTGAAGTTAATTTGGCGCGATCACCGACGAATTTGCCCAGGTGATCCCGGATGACGAAATAGACCTCGCCTTCCCGTCCGAAACTTTGATTTTAGCTAGAAATGACATCTATTTTGTTGGGGTGCCACACACGAATGAATTTCACAAATTTGATATTTTCTTTTAATAAAAATATATAATAATTTTTTTTAATAAAAGTTTTCTTCCTTCGTGCCCTAACCAAACCTTCACCTCCCTCCTTCAGCGATTGCCTCCTTCGCGGAACTTCCTGATGGTTTTCTGGTCATCTTCTTCCTTCCCAACCCTCGTTGCCGGTTGCCTCTCCGTTTGCTTCGCCTGTAATAGGTTTTTGATGGCTTTTCCAGCTCGAATGGATCTGATAACCCTCTATTTTAAATCTTGATGAATCCCTTACCCTTTAAGGGAGTTTCTCGTCACCTCCTTTTTTTTCACCAGCGGTCAACCCTTATCCTCTCGATGGCTATAAATACCCCATGGGACGGGAAGAATGGGCGGCATTTTTTTTGGAAGATTTGGAAGAGATACAGAGCTGTGATTTCTTTTTCTCTCTATTTGGAATCATTCTTACTTGCAATATTATCTTCTCCACCCTCTCTTTTCTTAAGCTAGCAAGAAATCCAGGTCAGATTTTAGAACTTATTACTCTTGATCATGGCTTTGATAGATGGATATTACAGTCATACTATTTTACTGCCCCATTTGAATACATGTAGCATGCTTATCTCTTGGTTTTGATCGATAGATTGATTAACAGTTTGAGACAAATATTTCTGTTTTCTTCATTTCCCCTCACATAGATAAATATTTAGAGGTTGTTTTGGTCTTGAATTTATTTGGAGATATGGTTTTCTGCTCCTCTTTTACTACCTTATTCAAGTATATGTTGATATAATATTGTTTGGCTTTGGAAAAATTGTCTTGAGTTTCAGTTCATACTTTAACTCCTTATCCGAACATTTTTGGTTTTGTTCAAATGTCATTTGGGACTGTAACTTAGTTGTCTCATTTGAACACATATATTATGAATATCTTTTGGGTTTTGGGAATTTGGAACTTGATTGTGGTTCTTTTGATGACTTAGTTTGACCCTATTGCGATATTTATCTTTATTTTATTTGTGGTTCAGCTTTTACCAATTTACCGAGATTGATTTTATTTCTTAATGGCTTAATTTTTGCCCCTTCGTTGGGCTTGGTTCTACTGAATAGTGGTTTGGGTTTTTATCCCTTGTCGAGTTTGGTTCTGTTGGCACATTTTTTTCTAGCCTTCCTTCGGCTTGAGTTTGTTCAATTTGTGAATTGAGTTTTGTCCCTTACTGAGTTCAATTCTGTCCTTTAATATTGGCACTTACATGGCTCAATTTTAAGCTCTCATAAGGTTAAGTTTATTCATTGATGAATTGGGCTCTGTCCTTTTGCCAAGCTTAAGTTTACTTCAAGAGGTCTTGGATTTTATACTCCTCGCTGAATCAAACATTTTTTTTATAGATTGTTATCTCCTTAAGTGACTAGAATTTGGTTTGGTGGTTGGGTTTGTTTCCTTATGTTCCCTCTATCTGAAAATATACTGGAATATTTCTTTTGTGTTTTGAGCTATTGTTATGGGGCTCGGTTTGCTCCTATTGTTGCTGCCCCTATTCAAGTACATGTTGGAATCTATTCTAATGCTTTAAGTAGTTATTTTGAGGCTCAGTTTGCTCCTATTGTTGCTGCTCCTATTCAAATATGTGTTGGAATCTATTATAATGCTTTGAGCTGTTATTTTGGGGCTCGGTTTGCACTTATTGCTGCTGCCCCTATTCGAATGTGTGTTGGAATCTATTCTAATGCTTTGAGTTGTTGTTTTGGGAGTCGGTTTGCTCCTTATTTCTGCAGCCCCTATTCAAATATGTGTTGGAATCTATTTTAATGCTTTGAGCTATTATTTTGAGATCTGATTTTGCCCCTTATTACTGTTGCCCCGTTTAAAGTATGTGCAAAAATGGAAGTTTTGGTTTTAATGCTTCGAATGTCCTTATTTTGGGATTGGTGGTTTCCCTTGAGTCTTCTTGGCCCATGAGCATTCAATTTTGATCTCTTTTGGTACTATCTAGTGACCTCTCTTTAATGCCTTACCCGAGAACATGTATTTGGATTCCTCTATGCAACTTAGTGGTTTCCCTATAATGAGGAAAATTTAAATGGTATATTCATTTGATTGATATTTTAAAGAAGATCAAGATTCATAATTCCTTGATTTTGATTGAATACAATATAATGTCCCTTTTGATATTTGTTGGAAGAGCTGCAGCTAATTCCTTTAGTTATTGGAGAAGTGTTATAGCAAGTTTTATACTCATTTAATTTAAATTCAAAAATTGTGAAAGTTTTTGTTGGGACTTTATACATTTTGATTTCATTAGAATGATAAATTCTCATACAAAAATAAGAGTATATGAAACATTTAGAGTGGGATATTAGTTCGAGACGAGGGGTAATAGGCAATGATGCAAGAGAACCATTGGTCAACTCTTCTTATAGCTGAAACTAAAAATCAATATTCAATTAGTGTGATGCCCTTTCACCCCTAGATCGTCAACAACTCCAACCTTTTTTTTCAAAAGGTTTGAGAATTGGTAGCCATAAAAGAACAGATACTACATATCACATATAGGTGCACTACACTTTGATGAGTTCAGATTCTACATATCACATATAGGTGCACTACACTTTTGATGAGTTCAGATACTATATTTCACATATAGGTGCACTACACTTTGATGAGTTCAGATACTATATTTCACATATAGGTGCACTACACTTTGAGGAGTTCAGATACTACTCCGTTCACACACCTTTTAAACGATAGGGTTTAGGGCTGCTTGATTATAGGGCTGATTCGTTGGTGACATCTAGTTGATGTTGAAAGGTTGACTTCGATATATCAGTTGCTGTAGGATCGAGATAAAGAGAAAGAGAAGTCTAGTCTGAGCCTAAACCTAAATTAAAAGCTAATATTCCACTTTAAATTTTCTTATGCTCATCACTTAACCTTTATTTTATCATATGTTTTGTAGCATCGCCAGACTTAATCAGGTACACTTAGTTGTTTCAGTTTTGTTCTTTTACTGCAAATTTTTTATTATTGCATACTCTTTCCTTTTTTATGTTGCTTCATTTCCATAATTTTCCTTCAGTCTTTTTCTTGTTACAGTACGTCACTACATAGTTGTTTCTTTCTTATACTATATTGCACTATAGACATTCACCTACATTCAAACTTTTAAAAACAAGTTATTTTAGTATGTTCATGTAGTCTCCTAGGATAGGCCTTTCGAGGCATAATTTTTCTCTCTTATTCCTCTCTTCTTCTTGAGACAAGATAATGACATTGTCAATTGGTGATTCATCCCCGGGCAGCGATCAAGACGACAAATCTGGAGCCAATGACAATTCATCTTTGGATGGCAGTCGAGGTGACAATAGAGAGACAGTGGAAGAAGTTTCAACTGAGCTTCGATAGATTTAAATAATATAGCTATAGGATGCTGAGGTTGTTAGTCTGGTACAACGTAAATCCTCACATTATCTTTTAGGACTTTCTACGATTTTTATATATCGTACGATATAAGTCCTAAACTTTTTAGGATTCTGAGGTCGTCGTTTAGTACGATATAAATCCTCACATTTTCTTGGGCCATTTACATATGAAATGTAGATATAAGTCCCAAATATCTAAATAATTTACATGACTGAAATATCACATAATTTCTCTTTCAAAGATGTAAAGCCAAATCATAGGTTAGTTTGAGCCTTAAGTATCTTCGACATCTCATACTTTTTACTCATTTGGATTCTAGAAATAACTGTTCCTGTTTGAACCTATCCCACTTGACTTTTCCTACAAATAATTGTGAAAACTTGAACGTTGAATTCTTGAAGACGAAACCTCTGATCATTATCAAGAGTTTTCTTAGGTGACTTCAGTTGTCTAAGATGTAATTAACTATAGGGGCTTGCCTCTATAAAGAATTTAAGAACCCAGATTAATCTAAACCCTATTTAATTTGTGTATTAAATAGGGGAACTTGTCGACTATAAATTTGCAGACCAAAATAGAGTCATAAAATTTTAGAGTTTAGATAGTTAAGCCTACTAATAAGTGATACGATCATCATTTGAGATGATATATCATTTATGGTATCGTGCTTACATATTTAAACTATTAGATATATGAGGTCTATTCGGTCTCATCATTTTTTAAGAAATAAAGAATACAGTTTTCACAAAATTAAAATTACATTATATACTAAATTTAAAATTTAAAATCTTATTAAAAAAAAAAGCCGACAACAATTACAACACAAAACAGAGTAGCAGTTTAATACAATTATAACACATAAAAGTTCACAATTTTAAACTTAAATTACTCAAATCAATCCTCCTCCTCCTCCTCCTCCTCCTCATCATCATCATCACTATCCCAAAAAGTAGTAGGTTCATATGAAGGGTATTGTAGATATGAAAGAAAACCACACTTTGGTCACCCTTGGTAAGGTATTCCAAAGATGAGTGAAATTTTTCTTCATGGTCACTATGTCATAGTTCTCCAAATTAAGTGTCTTATTTACAGTATAGTTGATGTTATCTAACATTATTTGCATTAATTGTGCCTTAAAATCAGAACTAGTAAACTCACCTCGCGATGTAGATGCTTGTGAAGTATAAGCACGAGTTGTATAAGCACAAAAACTTCTATGAAATCCTCCTCTCTAGCCAAATATATAATGTTCCAAATAAGATTTCTCATTGACACTTGTGATAGGCTTTAAAGGTTGCAGAATCTCCACCCAACTATCAAATCTAACACCAGCATGCTCATATTAGGAAAAGATTAAGGATGCGAATCCCAAAACTGTAGTAGTTGCAACTGTAGTAGAACTAGTCATCATTCGATAGATTAAGGATCCAATGTAGATCGGTTTAAATTGTTGAATGAAATAGTTGAGAGTGGCTCTTTCTCTTGTAACTTCACCGAGGTGATTGATTGGGAGTAGATAAGTTGAAATAAAATAGTGCCACACTTTTGTCATGACATCAAGCTTTGATGTCATGACACCTAACACAAACAAACACTAACATCAAACAAACAACTAGACTCCATAACTTAATTCCATTCTCCTTGTGGTGGAACATAATCCAACCTTTCATTTGTTTCTCTTAGGGCATTTGGAATATAGATATGATAGAACGGACAGTGGTGAAAAACTCTAGTTGAGTCTTATTCAATTTATTTGTTTTTTAAGTACATCGCCTTGTCTGCTTCTTCGATAAAAATTGTATGGCTAAATTGCATCTTAAGTTGCCATCCAGTATGCTCCAAATGTGCATTAGTCTCATTCACTTTTGCTTCAATTGAAGCCACATCAGCCTCCATCTTTGCGATCTTCTCCTATATTCCTTCTATATTAACGGCTAGGAATTCATTGTACAGCTCTTGAGCACTTTAACCGACAAACTTTTTCTTCATGGCTTCTTCTTTCTTCATCATTTCAATCTCTAAAGTTCTCACATTCTTCACTTAAACTTTAGGATGAGAATTTGAAGTGGGGTGAGAATTCTTTTCATCCCATACTATTTATAGGCTTTGGATCAAGCCTAGACCCACTACACACGTTCTCAAACCACTAAACCAACTTTTAAACCCATTAAACCTAGTTTAGTTCTTCTAGAAACTTAATTTAACATTTTTTGTTAACTATCGCACTTAAGAGCCATGTGTTGGCGCTTAAGCGCCGATGCTTAATATAGCACAGGTTTGCTTAACGTCCAAATATACATTCTAACATGTCTAAGTCATCAATTAAGGTCTTAGAATCATCACTAAATCATTATATATTCAAAATACTACCATATTTTTCTTAATCAAACACAACAACATAACATTTAAAATAGAAACACGTTGATCACTATGGGTTGCCTCCCACAAAGCGCTCAGTTTAACGTCATTAACCTGACGTAACCAGTGCTTATTCTGGTTGACCGAATAACGTAAGATCATTTAATTTAAGTTGATTTCATAAATAATAAGGTTTCATCTTGTGACCATTTACTTTGAATATTTTCTTGGTTTTTGGATCTTTGATATCCACAACTTCATAGGGATAAACTTTTATCACAACAAATAAGCCAATCCACATGGACTTAAGTTTTCCTGTAAATAATCTCAATCTTGTATTATATAGCAAAACTTGTTATCTTGGCTTAAAATTTTTAGTAAGAATCCTCCAATCATGCATCTTCATCTTTCCTTATAAATCTTAGTACTCTCATAAGATTCATTCCTTATCTCTTCAAACTCATTTAATTGTAATAGTCTTTTCTCACCAACATCCTTTAAATTATAATTGAATTCCTTAATAGCCCGATATGCTTTATGCTCAAGTTCAACTGGTAAATGATAAGCTTTCCCAAATATTAGCCTATATGGGGACATTCCTATAGGAGTTCTATATGTAGTCCTATAAACCCACAAAGCATAATCAAGTTTGACGGACCAATCCATTTTTATTAGATTCATAGATTTTTCCAAAATTATTTTAATTTCACGATTGGATAATTCTGCCAAACCACTTATCTGAGGATGATAATCAGTAGTAATTTGATGATTAATATGACATTTCTTAATAATCTCTGGATTATTGCATTTCTGAAATGACTTCCCCCGTCAGTTATGCTCACTCTCGACATCCCAAATCTATAAAATACGTTCATTCTTAAAAACTTTACAACACTTTGAGCATCACATCGAGGTAAAACAACAACTTTTATACATTTAGATACATAGTCTACAACTAACAATATATAAAAATTTTCAGAAGATGGTATACTTGGTTCCATGAAATCTAATCCCCAAACATCAAATATCTCAAATTCCAACAAATAATTGAGGGGCATCTCATTTCTCCTAGAAATATTGCCTATACATTGACATCGATCACAAGTTTTAATATAAGCATTAGCATCTCAATAGATTGTAGGCCAATAAAATTCAGATTGCAAAATTTTGTATGTTATTTTATTAACACCAAAATGTCCCCCAAAATTAGAATTATGACATTTTTGGATAATTTCATAAGTTTCTTCTAAAGGCGCACATCTTCGAATAATTAGATCCTTTCCTTGTTTATATAAAAGTGGGTCATCCCAAAAATCAGTCTTAGCTTCAAATAAAAATTTCTTCTTCTGTTGGTAAGTCAGACCATATGGAATATCATTAACAATAAAGTTCAAAATGTCAGCATACCATGGAACATGCCACTCATTAATATTGAACAATTCTTCATTTGGAAACTGTTCATTAATTTCTTTTTTAAAATAGAGTGATTTATCTAATTCAATCTTGGACAAATGATCAGTAATTTGATTATCATCCCCCTTCCTATCTATTATTTCAAAGTCAAAAGCTTGAATAAGAAGAATCCATCTTATCCGTCTTGGTTTTGCATCTGTCTTTTTCATTATTATTTAATAGCAGAATGATCTGTATACACAACACATTTTATTCCAATTAAGTATGATATGAATTTATCAAAAGCATGTAATATTGCTAATAATTCTTTCTCAGTTATGGTATAATTAATTTGAGTTTCATTAAGAGTTCTACTAGTATAGTAAATTACTTAGAAAATTTCATCATGCTTTTATCCTAAAACAACTCCAATAGCATAATCACTTGCATCACACATTAATCTAAAAGGTTTTTTGCCAATCTGGTGAAATAATAATTGGTGCAGTGACTAATTTTTCTTTTAATGACTAAAAATCTTTTACGCATTCCTTATCAAAATTAAAAATTTCATCTTTTTCATGTAAATGGCATGGAGGCTTAGCAATTTTTTAGAAGTCTTTAATATATTGCCTGTAGAATCCAGCATGTCCTAAAAAACTCCTAATTTCCCTCACATTTCTTGGTTGAGGTAAATTAGTGATCACTTGAATTTTTGCAAGATCTACTTCCATACCATTTTCTGATATATGATGTTCTAAAATAATTCCTCATGCTACATAAATTGACATTTTTCCAAGTAAGGACTAAAATTTTTTCTTCACAGTGCTTAAGAACTCTTAATAAATGTTCTAAACATGATTTAAATGAAAATAGCCTTCTACATCTTTGAAATGTAGCATGGGCATTACATAAACCAAACGACATTCTTGTAAAATTAAATGTACCATAAGGATTGGTAAAAGTTGTTTTCTCTTGATCCTTAAGAGCTATTTGTATTTGGTGATAACCAGTATATCTAACCAGAAAAAAAGTATTTATGCCTAGCTAGTCTATCCAAATTTGATCTAGAAAGAGTAGTTAAAAATGATCTTTCCTAATGACAAGATTTAATTTTCTATAATCTATGCATATTCTCCACCCTGTGACTTGTCTTGTTGGTACTAACTTGTTATGTTCATTCATAGTCACAATCACTCTTCATTTCTTAGGAACACAATGAATTGGACTAACCCATGCACTATCTGAAAAGGGTAGATAATTCCAGCATCTAACCACTGTAAGATTTCTTTTTTAATAATTTCTTTCATAACAAGATTCAATCTCCTTTGAGAATCAGCCCTGGGATTACAGTTTTCTTCCATATGAATTCTAT
>NEWO01000442.1:501941-522212 GCA_003013225.1 Phalaenopsis aphrodite | reverse complement strand
CTTTATTAATCAAATTTTTGAAGAGGTGTTTGAAACAACCCTTGGTGAAAAAGTGAGAAATAGTTAATGGACACAAAAAAACATTCAATTGGCTTTTGAAAGGAGGCAACTCATGGATTATTAATTGAATTTGGACACATTTTGAAGAGACACCAAGGCTCCGATTGTAAAATTATAAAAGAAGACTTGGATTGAAGAACCAAGGGATCGCTAACCCCTACTAGTTGGCTACATACGCCACCGACGCCCATAGCCACACATGCCACCACCCCTTTTTAATTTTTATTTTGAGTAGTAATTTGTATTGTAAGTGAAAGAAGAGATTCAAAGGAACTTCAAGATTTTGGTGGCAATGATTTGAGATAAGTTTTTATCCTTGTGACTACATGTGGATTTAATTTAGACTTCTTGTTTGTTTGCATGATTTCTACTTTCAAACTTAAGTGTGTTTGTGTTTTCTCCATGAATTCTAAGTAGTTTTTTTTATCTTTTTCCTTAAAATGATAAGTGATTAAGTATTTTATGGAATTTATGTGAAGTGTTAACCTTTAATGTTGGAATAAGTTGTGATGATTTTAATCCTTGTCTTCATTTACTTCTTGATTTGGCCAATTAAGATGTTAATATATGTTGTGAGAACATCTCAGATCGGAGATGGTATTGTCTCAGCCAACAAATGATAAGAATCATATTGTATGGATGAGAATGTAATTCATATGATTGAGTGCAAATAAATAAATAAATAAATAAATAAATAAATGTAAAAGGGTGTAGAATTAGAGGACTTTAAAGTGATAGGCTAAATCCCCCAATATGGTATATAGTTTTAGGTATTGATATTAGATGTTAGCCCTTAGGTGGAGGGAGACAAGGGAGCTCTAGAGTGAGAGCTAGTATCTTTCCTACCTAACCCGTCTTTAAGACTATTTAAACTTTAAATTAGTCAATGCTCATTATTGCATCTCTAGTAAGGGTAAAGAATATTATTGCTTTGATTTAGCATAGCACAATTTGAATGTTTCAACAACAGAATTCTTATACTTGTTACTGATTCACGACAAAGAAAAAGTTATTTTATTTGTATGGCCTTCATCTTACAAATATCTAGTTAAATTTAGTTAGTTATTTACTTTGCTTTCAATTATAAAAAATTACAAAAAGAATCGCACTTTCATTCCTATTATTATGTCTAAAGTTTGAGTAAGAATATTTTGCTAAGTAGAATTTGTCATCTAATATCTTCTGATTTTAGTTGCATATTGTGTGTTGTCCCTGTGGTTTTGAAATTTGGGGCATAATCAAAAGTTCTATATTACTTGATAATGATACATATACTTGCGTAGTTTCCCATATTTAAATAAAATAATTGTAATCTTATTTGCTTTGAAGTTAAGCTTTTTGCCTAGCTGTTGATGGTGATCAAGTTTTTGGTGTCGTTGCAGAGAAAGAAATGTAAGTAAGGAATACATTAAGAATATAACCACATACATTGTATTGACATATAAAATCTGGATCAGGCAACTCTTGGAAGATTCATTGAATGTGGACACATTTTGAAGAGACACAAAGGCACCTTTGGAAAATAATAAAAGGACTTGGATTAGATTGAAGAGACTTCTTCCAACCTTCCTCCCAACGCACGAGAGAGACTCTTACATGCCCCCATAGCCACACCATCGACACCTCTCTCCTTGATTAAATAAGATATTTTATTGGAGAGAAGAGAGGAGTTGTAGTGTGTGAATAAAGAGTATTATAAGAGGAAGAGAAGAGATTTAAAAGGACTCCAAGAGTTGGTGAAGAGGATTTGAGATAATTTTTTAACTTTGTGACTACATTTGATTTTAATTTAGAATTCTTGTTTGTTTGCATGATTTCTACTTTCAAACTTAAGTGTGGTTGCATTTTCTTCATGAATTTTGAGTAATTTTTTTTATATTTTTTCTTTAAAATGATAAGTGATTAAGTATTGGATGGAAGTTGTGTTAAGTATTAATATTTAACGTTGGAATAAGTTGTGATAATTTTAAACCTTGTACTTCTCTTACTTCTTGATTTGGCTAATTAAGATGTTTATATTTTTTGTGAGAACATGTAAGATCAATGATGGTAATGTCTCAATCAAATAATGGTAAGAATCATATGATATTGCATGGATGAGACTGTAACTCATATGATTGAATGCAAATGAATAGGGAAATAAACTTTGAAGGTTGTAGAATTAGAGGAATTTAAAGTGACAGGCTAAATCCCCTAATTTGGTTTATAGTTTTAGGTTTTGATACGTGAAGTTAGCCCCTAGGTGGAGGGAGAAATCTAGAGTGAAAGCTAGTATCTTTCTTACTTAACCCGTCTTCAAGTTTTTTTAAACTTTAAATTAGCTAATGTTCTTTATAACATCTCTAGTAAGGGTAAATAATAATGTTGCTCCTATTTGGCATAACACAATTTGAGAACTTCCATAACAAAATTTCTATACTGGTTACTGATTCATGATAATGAAAAAAATATTTATTTATATTGCCTTCATTTTACAAATATCTAATTAAGTTAGTTGGTTGTTTACTTTACTTTCAATTATCAAAAATTATAAAAAGAATCAAACTTTCCTTCCTATTATAACATCTATAGTTTGAGTAAGAATATTTTGTAAAGTAGAATTTGTTATCTAATTTCTTCTGATTTTAATTGCATATTGTATTTTTTTCCTTGTGGGTTCAACATTTGGGCTTAATAAAAAAGTCAAATATTAGTTGATAACGATATGTATAATTGCGTAGTATCCCTTAGTTAAATATAATAATTGCATTCTTATTTGCTTCAAAGTTAAGTTTTTGCCTTGTCGTTTCTTAGGATCAAGTTTTCGGCACTGTTGCAAAGCAAGAGCTATAAATAAAGAAAAATTAAGAATATAACCGCATACATTGTATTGTCATATAAAATTGGGATCATTTGCTAACTGTAAAGTTACAGTAGTATGGGATATTTATCCTAATCCTAGTCTTTTAAATATTGATAATGAAATAAGGTTAATGTTTGCACCTAAATCACATAAAGCTTTCCTATAAAATAAGTCTTCTATTGCACATGAATTGTGAAGTTACCAAGATCTTTAAGCTTTTCAGGAAGCTTTTTCTGAATCATGACACTGCACTCCTCACTAAGTGCAACACTCTCGTTATCTTTGAAATTCCTTTTTATGTTAAGATTATCCTTCATAAACTTCACATAGCTTGACATTTGCTCTAAGGCTTCAATAAATGAAATATTAATTATAAGCTTTTTAAAGATTTTCATAAATTTTGAAAATTGTTTATCCAAATTTTGTTGACGAAGTCTCTGATGAAATGGATGTGGTGGTTTTTCCAAGTCAATTTTCATTGAAGAAATAGGTCCTTATAAACTTTTCAGAGTGTCCTCTTTAGGCTCTTCAATTTCTTCTCTCTCTACTTCAATCTCTTTTTGAACTCTACCTTCCAACTCTCTTTTGCTTTTAAGTTGAATGACTTTTACTTGTTATTTATTCCGGTCTTTTGAATCTACTTCTATACTACTAGAAAGTGTTCATTGGAATCTATTACTTATTGAATTGGCTATTTGTCTTAGTTGATTCTCAATATTTTGAATTGTAGCTTCTTAATTTTATGACTGATTTCCCATTTGTAACACAACCTTTTCTATAGACAACTTTCTCTCCTTAAATTGTGGATTACTGTTAAAACCTAGAGGATAAGTAGGTCTATAATTATTATTACCTTGGTTGTTCCAGTTTGTTAATGGGTTTAGTAGGTTGTTACATATTATTACCACCCAAAGTATTGTTATTCCAATTAAAGTTAGGATGATTTTTCCAACCTAGGTTATAATAGTTTAAATATGGGTTACTTGGCTTATTATTTATGACATTAAAATTTTCTAATGTTGTTTGAGAATCTCTTATTTAGCCTAATGAATTCTCTTCAATCATTGAAGTTGGTTTAGAAAAATACATTCCAAATTGGTTGAACTTTCTTGAAATTGTAGCAGCTGAATTTGCTAACATTGCAAAAACATCAGATTCAAGAATTTTGGCTACTTTCTTAGGATTTATCCTCTCAGAATGCCATTGAAAATTATCAGTAGCCGTCTCTTTAATTAAAACATAAATGTCATGAAATGGTTTTGAAATCAATGAACAACCAGTAGCGACATCGATAATAAATCTAAGAGATCCACTTAATCTATTGCAAAAAAGTTTGAATTATTAACCAATTTGGTACAATATGGTGTGGATACTTTCTTAGGAGTTTTTTAAATTGTTCTCATGCTTCATAAATAGATTCCCTTTCAATCTGACATAAATATGTAATATCATTTCTAGCTCCACAATTTTTTAGGGTGGAAAATATTTTGCATAAGTTCTCTATGATAAATCACCACAAGTTTTAATAGATCTAGGTGCTAACAAATTTACCATGTCTTAGCCTTATCCCTCAATGAGAATGGAAAAGTCTAAGTCTTATAGCATCATCCAAAACACCATCATATTTAAACGTAGCACATAATTCTAGAAAATTGACAAGTTTTTCTTCAGTTGGTGCACCCCCAAAATGATTAATTGGAACAATTTAAATAATAGTAGTTTAAGTTCAAATGAATTAGCCACTACAATAGGTTTTTGAATGCTATAATGAAATTCATTAACTGTATGGTTTGCATAATCTCTTAAAGGTTTAAATTCTTGATTAATTTCAGCATTTTGTTTATTTTGATTTGTCATTTCTTCAAATTTTTAATCTTTTCTATATTTTGATTTTTTTTATTTTTCTAATAGTTTTTTTCTAATTCAGAATCAAAGGGCACTAGTCCTTTAGAATTTAAACTACACATACATTACTACAAAATAACATAAAATAAAATTGTACAAATAAGAATTTATATAAAAACAACACTACAATATATTTATAATAAATATAAAAGTTAAAAAAAGACTTTCTAAAAATAGAAATTGGCTTTCCTGAAATTTCCTTCAAAAAACAAATTTTACTCTTTGGCAAGAGTGCCAAAAACTTGTTCCTGACTTTTAGGACAATACTACAAAGAATGTGTGGTTATTTTCTCAAAGTTTTTTACTTATATTTCTTACTTTACAACGGTCTTGACTCCAAAGTAAATAAGAGTGCATCTATTACATTTAAATATTGGAAAACTATGCAAGTATATGTATCATTATCAAATAATATGAGACTTTTTTATTAAGTCTCAAATATCGAAGAGAACTACAAATTTTTAAGAAGAAATTTGATAAAAATTTCAACTTTCAAAAATATTCTTACTCAAACTATAGATGCTATAATAGGAATGAAAGTTTGATTCTTTTTGTTAATTTTTGATAATTGAAAATAAAGTAAAAAAGTAGCTAAATTTAATTAGATTTTTGTAAGATGAAAGCACAATAAATAAAATATCTTTTCCTTATCATGAATCAGTAACAAGTATAGGAATTCTATTGTAGAAGTATTCAAATTCTGTTCTGCCAAAAATGAGCAATATTATTCCTTACCCTTACTAGAGATGCTATAAAGAATATTGGCTAATTAATAGTTTGAATATTCTTAAAGACGGGCTATGTAGGGAAGATATTAGCTCTCATTCTAGAGTTCCCTCTTCTCCCTCCAAGTGGGGGCTAACATCTCATATCGAGACCTAAAATAATAAAATGAATTAGGGGCTTTAGCCTGTCACTCTAAATTCTTCTAACTCTCCCTTCAAATTTTATTTCCCTATTTATTTGCACTCAACCGTATAAATTACATTCTCATCCATACAATCTTATATGATTCTTAACATTAGTTGACTGAGACAATATCATCTCAGATCTTACATATTGTCACAACAAATATAAACATTTTAATTGGCCAAATCAAGAAGTAAATGAAGTACAAGGATTAAAATCACGATAACTTATTATGGCATTAAAGACCAATACTTCTCACATTTTCCATCCAACACTTAATCACTTATCATTTTAAGGAAAAAGATAAAGAAAACTACTCAGAATTCATGTAGAAAACTCAAGAGTTGTGTAGTTTAAAAGTAGAAATCATGTAAACACACAAGAAGTCTAAATTATAACTAAATGTAGTCATAAAGATACAAAATTATCTCAAATTCCTATCCACCAAAATCTTGAGTTCCTTTGAATCTCTTCTCTTCCTTTATCTTAAAATACTCTCTACTAGCCCACTACAACTCCTTAATTTCTTCTCTCTAAAAGTATCCTAATTAATCTATGATGAAAGTGGTAGAAAGAAGTCTCAAAGAGAGGGGGCGGTCGCAGCTATATGAGTCTCTTAGATCATTCAATCCAAGTCTTCTTTTATTGTTTTCCAAAAGGTTCTTTAGTGTCTCTTCAAAAATGTGTCCACATTCAATGAATCTTCCAAAAGTTGTCTTCTTTCCAATAGCCATCTAAATGTATTTTTGTGCCCATTGAAGATAAACCACATTTTCACTAAGATTTGCTTCAAACACCCCTTAAAAATTTGTCCAAATTCATTGAATTTTCAAATAAATACCTTTGACATGTAAGCACGAGGTATGTGGTGCTTAGGCATGGCCTTCCCTATTTTGCTGGTTCTTAAGCGCCAATCCCGGGCACTTAGGCGCCACGGTTAATTTTGATACCTTCTTCATTTTTGCTTTAAATTTGATCTTTTTTCACTTCTTTCACCATTTTTTATCTATTTGACTGTACCTGAAAGAAAAAAACACAACTACCTTTCATAAAAGTGTAACATCCTCAAAAATAGGTCCAAAAATGTGTACATAAATGCTATATATTTTAGGTGTATCAGTGTGTTATTTTATTTTCTGTAACTTTTACATCGTTTATGTGTAGTTTTGTATCTAAAAGTTTAGTGGCTTACAATTTTGAATTGTAACAAACTATTAGAAAATTTTGAAAATAAGGAAGACTTCATAATTCTCAAGAAATGACAAACACATCATAAAATAATATTGAAATTCAAACAGCTAAAATGAACATCATAATTTACAAAAACCTTCAAGGGATTGTCCAAACCCTAGAGTAGATGAAATTCATTTAAGCATTCAAACTTCTACTATAGAGGCTAACTCATTCAAATGATACAAAATAATCAGTTTGGAGGAACACCATCTGAGGATCCTACTTTACATTTAGCTAGTTTTTTAGAACTGTGTGCTACATTTAAATATGTTGGCGTATCAAATGATGTCGTCAGACTTAGACTTTTTACTTTTTTACTAAGGGATAAGGCTAAGATGTGGTAATTTGTTAGGACATGGATCTATTAGAACTTAGAGAGATTTAGCTCAAAAATTTTTTATTATGTATTTTCTATCTTAAAAAACTACAAAGCTTAGAAATGATATTACTTCTTTTACTCAGTATGAAGGAGAATCTATATATAAAGCTTGGGAAAAATTTAAGGAACTCCTTAGAAAGTGTCCACATCATCCTTTGCCAGACTGGTTAATCATCCAAAATTTTTAAATGGGTTAGTAGGATCCCTTAGATCTATTATAGATGATGTTGGAGGTTCATTAATGTCTAAACCCTTTGATGAAGCTTATTCATTAACTAAAGAAATGACTACAAATAATTTTCAATGGCCTTCTAATAGGGCAAATCCTAAGAAAGTAGCTAATATTCATGATAATGATGTTATTTTAATTATTGCATGTCAAGTTGCTACATTATCTAAGAAGATAGATCAAATTTGAATGAATTTTTTTCCAACATAAAAAATGGTTAAGGAATATTCATTAGGACAAATAATTGATTCTCATACTTCACTGGAAACTATAAATGCTATCAACATACCCAATAACCCATATTCAAATTATTACAACCCATGATGGAAAAACCATCCTAACTTCAATTGGAACAATAATCATGGTGGTGGGAGTCAACAATGGGTGACCAAAGAAAAAAATGTTGAGATTTTCATACCTATTTTACACAAATTTTGATGATATTGCACTTTAAAAAAGGGTATTTTTGATGTTTTGTTGCGGGTACATTGAATTATGGTCATTGAAGCAAAAAGATGCAAAAAGGAGCAAATTTGGAGCAAAAATGACCAAAATATAAAGATTTAAACTAGGGAGCCGAAAGGCAAGCCCAACGGCACCAACGACGAGCCCAAAGGCACCAACGACGGTTTTTTTCTGAGAGTCCAGAATCAAATATTCTAGAAGGCCGCCGATGGCGCCATCGAGGCCGCCGACGCCGCCATCGAGGCCGCCAACGGTGAGAACGACGGTTCTCTTAACAGGTGCATTGAATGTGGATGATTTTTTAAGGGATGCTTAGGCAACACTTGGAAAACTCTTCAACAACTTTAAGAGAAACATTTGGGCTGAAAAAAGAGGAGCCCCGTGGTGGTGTCGGCTGAGTTTTGGTTGCTTGTAAAGTGTAGAGAGTTTAATTTAGGGTTAGTGTTGTGAGGAATTCTTCGAGAGATTGTAAGAGTGGAGGAAAAGTGAGAGATTTCTTCCTCCTTGCCCCTTCTAAGAAGAATTCTGTGTTCTGTAAAGAAATGAAGAGATTCAAAAGAACTTTGAGGAGTTTGCTTGTGGAGGAATTAGAGATAAGTGGTATTTACTTATTGAAGTTTTTATGACTTTTCTTTTATATATAAGTTCAAAGTTTTGTCGTATCTTCTCCATGAGTTCTGAGTAGTTTTCTCTGTATTTCTCCATGTCTTGAGATTTTGTGAAATGTGGTTTGAATTGGTTCTGTCATGAGAATGTTAAAGAAATTGTGATGATCTTTTCACTTCGATCTTAATTTACCTTCAATCTGGCCAATTGATTTGTTAAAATATGTTGAGTTTTACAACTAAAGTGAAGATTACATCTAAGATTTAGGGAGGTCAAAGTCCTTGAAAGTTGGGTGCAAATAAATAGGGAAATAAAATTATCGAGCGTAGAATTGGAGATTTTAGAGTGACAGACTAAAATCCCCAATTCGGTCCTATCGTTTGAGTGCTGAAGTGTAGATGTTAGCCCTCAGAAGAGGGGAACGTGGGAGGTCCAAAGTGAGAGCTGGTATCCTCCCCGCCTAGCCGCAGATTCAGTAACCAAGCATAGGATTAGTCAATGTTCTTTATGCCTGGACCAAAGGGTAAAGATTAGATATGCTCCTATTTGCCACAATACAAATTGAACTAATTCACTTTATCCATTCACTTTAATTTCTTGACAAGGAAAAGGATGCTTTCTTATATATTGAACTTCACATTAGAAACTTTATTAGTAGAATTAGTTAATTAAGAGTTTGTTAAAATTACATATTTATTTCAATTGTTATTAGTGACAAATAAGCAATTTGAACTGTATTGTTGTGATTAAGTATTGATTTTCTGAATCGTAGTTCGCAGCCTCTAGTATTACTCCCTGTGAGATCAATATCCAACACTCCATTAGAGCCATATATTACTTAAGCGATACGTATACTTGCATTGATAAGTGTGACTTTACAATTATTGAATATTTTATACACATTTTTATCAAATTTATAACAATTGTTAATTTTTTTGCGCCGTTGTCGGGGACTTAAATATTCTAGAAACAATATCAAATTCTTGTATTTTTAAGCATATATAAATTCATTGTCAAGTTTTTGGCGCCGTTGCCGGGGACTTAAATCTTCTAGCAACAATATCAAATTATTGTATTTTTAAGCATATAAAAAGTCGCTATCAAGTTTTTGGCGCCATTGCCGGGGAGTAAAAAAAATCATAATTAGAGTAACATACAAATTAGGACTATTAAAAAACTTTTACTTGAATTACAACTTATTTTCATATCTAGTTAACTATTTTTCAGTGTACTGATTTTAATTGTGCCAAATTTAGGCCTGAAAATCTTATACCCTACGATTCGAAATTAGAACACACTGTTAGAAGAATTAGAAAACTAAGAAAAGAACCTAGAATTCCTGATACAATGGAAAATGAACATCAACCTATACCTCTACGAGATTATGCAAATCATACAGCAGATGAAATTCACTTATCTATCCAAAAACCTGATGTAGCTGCTAATTTATTTGAGCTTAAACCTGCTATTATCCAAATTGTACAAAATAATTAATTCGGAGGTACACCAAATGAAGATCCTAATTTACACCTTTCTAGTTTTTTAGAACTTTATGCTATCTTTAAATATGACAGAGTTTCAAACGATGCTGTTAGACTTAAACTTTTTCCTTTTTCACTTAGGGATAAGGCTAAGATGTGGTTAAATTCATTAGCACCTGGATGTATTAGAACTTGGGGAGAACTTTCATAGAAATTTCTATCCAAATATTTCCCTCCATCCAAAACTGCTAAAATTAGAAATGACATAACATCATTTTGTCAGATTGATGGAGAGTTGATATATGAAGCTTGGGAGAGCTTTAAAGATCTTCTTAGGAAGTGCCCTCATCATTCGTTACCAGATTGGTTGATAATTCAAACTTTTTATAATGGATTAGTGGGATCTCTTAGATCAATTATAGATGTTGCGGCTGGTGGTTCTTTAATGTTAAAACCTTTTAATGAGGCTTATTCGTTAAAAGAAGAGATGACTACCAACAATTTTCAATGGCACTCTGAAAGGGTAAATCTTAAAAAGAGTAGCTAGTATCCATGATTCTGATGCAATGTCTATGTTAGCTTCACAGATTGCTGCAATATCAAAGAAATTAGATCATTATGGAATGAATTGTTCTCCAACACCTACTACGATGGAAGAGAATTCATCTGTGCAATTTGTGGATGTTCAACCTTCGTATGAGACTTTAAATGCTATTAACAATAGACCCAACAATCTTTATTCAAATAATTATAACCCAGGTTGGAAGAATCATCCTAATTTTAATTGGAATAAAAATTCTTCTACAAATCAACAATAGGCAAACAACCCAGTGAACCCATTGGGAAATTTATCCAACCAAGAAAATGTTAATTATAGACTTTCTTATCCTCCAGGATTTATTAGTAACACTCAATTTAAGGAAAAGAAGTTGTCTGTGGAAGAGATGATATTAAACATGGGCCAGTAATTGCAGAATCAAGGAAATCAATTAAAAACCTAAGGAAATTAATTACAAAATTAAGGGACTGCTATCAAGAATATTGAAAACCAATTGGGGTATATCGCTACTGCGCTTAGTAACCGAACATTGGGAACTTTTCCTAGTACTGTGGAACCAAATCTTAAAGATCAAGGAAAAGAATAGATAAAAGCGATACAATTATAAAGTGGAAAAGAATTGGAAACAAGAGTGCATAAAGAAACGAAAACTGAAAAAGAGAAAGTGGATACAGAGAAAGAAAAGGATCATGAATACCCAGATTTAGAATATCCACTTACACAATTGAAAATTACTGTGAAGAAACCTCCACCACCGTTTCCTCAAAGATTGAAGCAACACAAAATGGATAAACAATTCTCCAAGTTTTTGGAAATTCTTAAGAAATTAACAGTAAATATTCCTTTTGTAGAAGCTTTAAAGCAAATGCCCAATTATGTGAAATTTATGAAAGATATTTTGAACAAGGAAGTACATTGATAATGAGACTGTTGCACTTAGCAAAGAGTGTAGTGCATATATTCAAAAAAAGCTTTCTAAAAAATTAAAAGATCCAAGTAGTTTCAATATACCGTGTGCTAACGGTGAAAAATTTTATGGAAGAGCTTTATGTGATTTGGGAGTCAGCATTAATCTTATGTCTCTATCAATTTTCAAAAGATTAGGATTAGGAGAAGTCTCACCTACTTCTGTAACTGTGCAATTAGCAGATCATTTAGTTTATAGAAGATGTGTTAGTAAAAGTTGATAAATTTATCTTTCCTGTGGATTTCATTCTTTTAGATATGGAGGAAGATAAAGAAATACCTACAATTTTAGGGAGACCTTTTTAGCTACTGAAAAAGCTATGATAGATGTTCAAAATGAGAATTAACTATGAGAGTTAACGATCAAGAAGTGACTTTTAAAATTGCAAAATTTATGAAATACCATGCTGTTGAAAGAGATAATGAATGTTTTCGCATGGAAATTAGTGAACATCTATTGCACGGGCATTTTAAAGAATATTTTGAAGAGAAAGAACATTTTGAAGATAAAGATGAATTTATTTCGGACGAAATAGAAAATGACGAATTAAATTATGTTCAGGAAAGATTTAAGATGCTGGATATTACAAGAAATGTTGATAAAAATCTAGTTTCGCAATTATAAAACCATCTGAACTTGAGTTAAAAATATTGCCTAACCACTTGAAGTATGTGTTTCTGGGGAAACTTATCTATATTACCTATTATTATATCTTCAGAGTTAAATGATTTACAAGAGCAAAGACTTTTGGATACATTAAAAAGATATAAGAAAGTTTTTGGTTAGACCTTAGCTGATATTAAAGGAATCAGTCCTTTGATCTTTATGCACAGAATTATATTGGATGAACAATATAAACCAAGAGTTGATCCACAAGGAGATTAAGCCTAATGAAGAAAGAAGTAGTCAAGAAGAAAATTTTGAAATGGTTGGACACTGAAATTATATATCCTATTCCACATAGTGCTTGGGTAAGTCCAATTCATTGTGTTCCTAAGAAAGGAGGAGTGATTGTTGAAGCAAAATAAAATAATGAATTAATAACTACCAAACAAGTTAATTGGTGGTGTATTTCCGTTTATTATAAAAAATTAAATACTGCCACTAGGAAAGATCACTTCCTTTTACCATTTTTAGACCAAATAGTGGATAGACTTGCTGGACACAAATATTTTTATTTTTAGATGGATATACCAGCTACCATCAAATTCGTATTGCTCCCTAGGATCAAGAAAAGACAACATTTACTAGTCCTTTTAGAAATTTTGCTTTTCAAAGAATACCTTTCAGATTATGTAATGTACCTGCAACATTCCAGAGATGTATGACGTCTCTGTTTAGTAAGTTAATTGATGATTGATTAGAAGTGTTTATGGATGATTTCTCTGTATTTGGAACATCATTTGACACATGCTTAAATTATCTTTAAAAAGTTTTGGATTTATGCGAAAGAAATAATTTAGTTCTAAATTGGGAGATGTCAATTTCTGGTTGCAGGAGGAATTGTGTTAGGGCATAAAATTTTGGAAAATTGTATGGAAGCAGACCCTGCAAAAATTTAAGTTATATATGAATTAACACCTCCTACTAATGTAAGAGGGGTTAGAAGTTTTCTTGGGCATGTTGGTTTTTACAGGCGTTATATTGAAGATTTTATAAAAATTACTAAACCTCTATGCCAACTTTTAGAAAAGGACAAGAAATTTGAATTTTTTGAAAAATGTTTAAATGCCTTCGAATTATTAAAAGAAAATCTAATCACAGCCCCTATTATAGTTTCACCTAATTGAGAGAAACAATTCAAACTGACGTGCGATGCTAGTGATTACGTTATTGGAGCTGTTCTTGGACAAAGCTATGAAAAGATTTTTAAAGTTATATACTACGCTAGTAAAACTCTTAATGATGCTCAAATTAACTATACTGTTACTGAAAATGGGTTACTGGCTATTGTGTATGCTTTTGACAAATTTAGATCTTATTTTATTGGGACTAAATGTGTTGTGCACACTGATCACTCTGCTATTAAATATCTGATGTAAAAGAAGGATGCCAAACTGAGGTTAATTAGATGGATACTTTTGATGCAAGAATTTGATTTTATGATTATTGATAGAAAAAGAATTGATAATCAAATTGCTGATCATTTGTCGAGATTTGAATATCATGAATTATCTGACATCGATAATGAAATTATAGTTAGTTTCCCTTATGAACAACTTTATAATATTAATGAGTGGAAAATACCATGGTATGCTGATATTATTAATTATATTGTAAGTGATATTTTGCCACCTATGCTGACATTGCAACAACAAACAAAATTTCTTCATGCTGGGAAAGCATATTTTTGGAATGAACCTAATTTATATAAACAAGGTAAGGATCTTATTATGAGAAGATGTGGACCTTATGATGAAACTGAACTAATCATTCATAAATGTCATGATTCTCAATTTGGAGGACATTTTGGGATTGATAAAACTGCTTATAAAATTTTACAAGCTGGATTCTATTGACCTACTCTCTTTAGAGATGTTTACAGATACATAAAAACTTGTGATCGATGCCAATGAGTGGGCAATATATCTAAAAAAAATGAAATGCCTATGAATTTCATGTCAGAAGTTGAGAACTTTGATGTTTGGGGATTACATTTCATGGAACCATTTATTCTTTCATCTAGGAACTTATACATATTAATTGTGGTAAACTAAGTTTAAATGTGGATCAAAGCACTAGCGTTACCTTGTTGTGATGCTAAAAGTGTTTTAAGATTTTTAGAGAAAAATATTTTCACTAGATACGAAATGCCGAGAGTGATTATCACTGATGAATGATCGTATTTTAGGAATAAATACAATCAGAGATTGGTAGAAAAGTTTAATATTATTCATAGAATCTCTACTTCTTATCACCCTCAAATTAGTGGGTTAGCTGCAATTTCTAATAGAGAGATAAAACAAATACTTGAGAAGACTGTAAATCCTTGTAGAGTAGATTGGTCTACTATATTAGATACCACATTATGGGCTTACAGGACTACTTATAAAAGTCCTATTGGAATGACTCATTACAGGCTGAGTTTTGGAAAGACTTGTAACTTACCAGTATAACTGCAGCATAAAGCATATTGACAAATCAAAATTAAAGATTTTTTGAAAAGTTACTAAACCTCTATACGAACTTTTAGAAAAGGACAAGAAATTTGAATTTATTGAAAACTGTTTAAATGCCTTCGAGTTATTAAAAGAAAAACTAATCACAGCCCCTAATATAGTTTCACCTAACTGGGAAAAACAATTTAAACTGATGTGTGATGCTAGTGATTATGCTATAGGAGCTGTTCTTGGACAAAGGTATGAAAAGATTTTTAAAGTTATATACTACGTTAGTAAAACTCTTAATGATGCTCAAATTAACTATATTGTTACTGAAAATGGGTTACTGGCTATTGTGTATGCTTTTGAAAAATTTAGATCTTATTTTATTGGGACTAAATGTGTTGTGCACACTGATCACTCTGCTATTAAATATCTGATGCAAAAGAAGGATGCCAAACCAAGGTTAATTAGATAAATACTTTTGATGCAAGAATTTGATTTTTTGGTTATTGATAGAAAATGAACTGATAATCAAATTGCTGATCATTTGTCAAGATTTGAATATCATGAATTATCTGACACCGACAATGAAATTATAGATAGTTTCCCTTATGAATAACTTTATAATATTAATGAGTGGAAAATACCATGGTATGCTGATATTGTTAATTATATTGTAAGTGATATTTTGCCACCTATGCTGACATTGCAACAACAAACAAAATTTATTCATGATGCGAAAGCATATTTTTGGGATGAACCTAATTTATATAAACAATGTAAGGATCTTATTATGAGAAGATGTGCACCTTATGATGAAACTGAACTAATCATTTATAAATGTCATGATTCTGAATTTGGAGGACATTTTGAGATTGATAAAACTGCTTATAAAATTTTACAAGCTGGATTCTATTGGCCTACTCTCTTTAGAGATGTTTACAGATACATAAGAACTTGTGATCGATGCCAACGAGTGGGCAATATATCTAAAAGAAATGAAATGCCTCTGAATTTCATGTTAGAGGTTGAGATCTTTGATGTTTAGGGATTAGATTTCATGGGACCATTTATTCTTTCATCTAGGAACTTATACATATTAATTTTCGTAAACTACGTTTCAATGTGGATTGAAGCACTAGCGTTACCTCGTTGTGACGCTAAAAGTGTTTCAAGATTTTTAGAGAAAAATATTTTCACTAGATACGGAATGCCGAGAGTGATTATCACTGATGGATGATCCCATTTTAGGAATAAATACATTCAGAGATTGGTAGAAAAGTTTAATACTATTTATAGAATCTCTACTTCCTATCACCCTCAAACTAGTGGGTTAGCTAAAGTTTGTAATAGAGAGATTAAACAAATAATTGAGAAGACTGTAAATCCTTGTAGAGTAGATTGGTCTATTAGACTGGATACCATATTATGGGCTTACAGGACTGCTTATAAAACTCCTATTGGAATGACTCCTTACAGGCTTATTTTTGGAAAGACTTGTCACTTACGAGTAGAATTGGAGTATAAAGCATATTGGGCGATTAAATAATTCATTTATATTTTGAAAGATGCTAGTGGGAAGAGATTGTTACAAATGAATGAATTGAAAGAATTAAGAAAAGAATCTTATCATAACGACATAGTTTATAAGGAGAAACTAAAGTTATGACATGATCAGAAGATTCACCAGAAGAACTTTGAACAATGACAAGAAGTTTTGCTTTATAATACAAGGTTGAAGTTATTTCCTTGAAAATTGAAAAGTCTCGTTGGTTAGGACCCTTTACTGTGACTCAAGTTTATACTGACGGGGCTGATGAAATTGAATATCAAAAGACTAGGAATAGATTTAAAGTAAATGGACACAGATTAAAGCCATATTTTGAGGGAAAAAAATAAAAATTTTCAAGAGGTTTTAATGGTCAGTCAACCTGAGTAATACCTGAATAGGTCGGGATGACGACGTTAAACCAAGCACTTTATGGGAGGCAACCCGTAGATATCTTTATTTTTATTGCGATTATAGTGTTTTTATTTGAAATTATCGTTAGTTTGTGTTATTATTAAACTCTACTACTCATATTTACCCTTGAATCATCATAAAAATTGGATCCATAGAGAAAATTGGAACGCATTCAGACCAGAGCGAAACTGTGAAATTTTTGCCTTGGGCGCTGACGGCAGGCTCAACGGTGCCGACGACGGGTTTTTCCCGAGAGTCCAAGCAATTAATTCTAAAGGCTCGCCGTCGATGGTGAGAACGGCGGGATGATGGTTTTCAGAGTTTGAAATGACGGTTTTTTGCGGTTTTAGGCGGGAGTTACTCCATATAAACTTCCAAATTTGGTTCTTAAGTTTGTATTACCCCAAAAATGAATTGAAAATCCACCAAATGCATCACTATGGCGTCCAATTCCATTGAAAACCTTATATTTTGAGTGTTTAATCGGAGAAAGTTCATTAGTTCTGAGGTGCAGTGAATCTTAAACAAAGTGCTAACAAAGAGGAGATTAATCAAAGAAAGATAATTCATGAATCGAGGATTGAACAATCCTTTGACAGAAATTGAAGAGATGATTGTGCGACGATGATGGGAAGTGTTGTGCTACACTACAACCGCAGTAGTCGTTCCTGTGGTGAAGGAGTTTTATGCTAACTTATATGGAATCAACCAGGGAGTCGTCTATGTACGAGGTAGATGGATAAAATTTACTCCTACACGGATTAATGAGTTATATATGATCGAGAATGTTCCTGTTTGCCATTATTCCAACTTCGTCTCAACAAGAAACCTAATGAATGAGATCTACCAATATTTGACGGATGAGACTGAAGACTGGAAAATGAGAGAAAACAAGTATGTTAATTTTTCTGCGACACTTCTAAACTCCGTTTCTAAACACTGACACTTCTTCATTTCTGCAAAACTATTACTGATGATGAGGATTGATAAAGTTACTAAGGAAAGTGCTATTCTGAATTATTGCATCCAAATGCGACTACTGATCAATCTTGAATTGATAATTGTGAAGTCTTCTTTGGGCTGATCGTTCATGGATCAACTTATGGGCTTGGACATCCTTCAAAATTTTCTTACTTTGCAATCAGTTCCAAGTATCTTATGAGAATTGGGAAAAAGTACTTCTACCTTCGAAGCCTCTAGACCCAACCGAGAAGTTCCCAACCAATGAAGATGAGAAAGATATGACTATTATTGTGGATCAATCGTCTCAGAATTCACTTCCTATTCAGCCTTTAGTTTTGGACAAGACACTAGTGATCCTGCGCAGAATCAAGAAACTGGAGAAAGAGGTGCAAAATGTTATGAATGCAATTAACAATATCTCTGATTTTCTCGATCATCTAGACTGGAGGATGAAAGGGTATTTTGATCACTCTCGACATATTGATGGAAGTTTGATACAATTGATGAGGAAGATGAGATTGATAGAAGAGGACTCTACTGAAGAATTCCCATACCGACCCTTCTATAACCTCTTCGTTCATGTTCAATCAATGGGTGATATCATAGGAGAAACAAGCACAAAATCAGAAGAGTAGTAGATTTACTTTGCCACCTGTATGTCTAACTATGTTATTTGATTTGAACTTATGTACTTAGGTCACTTTCTAAATTTGCTTTTAGATCTCAATAGAGTTGAGATTGAGTATAGGATGTTTATTTTCAGCTTTTAGAGTGTTGTGGCTTGGATTGAGACGCTGAATTGATGTATTGAGGTTGAGAAAATACAAAACTTATGTGTGTCGTGTAACGTGTATTGTACCTCTTGAAATTTATATATAATTGTAAGGTTTTGTGTTTTGATTGTTTATTTTGGTGAGTACATCATTTAATCACTTAAAATTTATGTCTAGAATGATTGAACGGATGTCGTCGAGGCTTGAAATTGATCAAAATCACAAAAATCTAGAAATTGAACTAATTTTGAAAATCTAGCCGACGACGCCATTGATGACACTGACGGTGGATTTTTCCCGTTACTTAGGCTATTTAATTCAATAGAGCTTGTAAACGGCACTGAAGAACCCGTCGACGACGAGATCCCAAAAAACACTTTTAACCACGATTTTGACCAGTCAACCGCCACTATTCATTATTCCCTTCCTCTTAAAAAATGAAATTTTCAATCTAAGGCTTGAAGATCTTGGATTTGGGGCAATTTCAAAGCATTTACACACCGAATTTTATCATCTCTTGGTAAGAGCTTCATTCTAACCTAAAAATATTTGATTTTTACCTTAAATTTTTTCCACATTGTGGAGATCCAAAAAAATTGAGAATGTGGAGAGAATATTTGGAAGAAATTCATGAAATTTAGATTTGAACTCTTAGAGTCACTCTTGGAAGCCATTATTTGAGTATTTGAAGTGTATTTTAGAATTTTTTATAATTTTGGTTAGATTGACATGGCTCGATGACAAAAGATGCGACTTGAGTTTGATGAGTCTCACTTCGTCAATGCGAAGCCTCAGTCAAGATTTACTTCAGTATTTGAAGATAAGAAATGTATACAAGATCATTTTTTTGAGAGTCTAGGAGGAGAAGTTCAACGAGTTATTACCGAACGGAGGTGGGATAACTTCTGTTATACCACCAATAAGGCAATTGTGAATATTGTGAAAGAATTTTATGCCAATGCATTCCATTCTGAGGAAGGAACCATTCGAGTAAGGGGTTTTTCTATTGAGTTTAGTGCCGTCTGCATTAACTCATTTTATGAAGTCCCAGACTCTTATAGCTGTAAATATGAAACCTTTAGTACAATGGAAGGCCCACTGAACGATGTCATCAACTTTCTCACTGATGGGAAAGGGACATGAAAGATAAAGCAACGAGAAAGGGTAAATTTTTCTGCTTCGATGATGAATGCCACATCTAAAGCATGAAACTATTTTATTTCCTCAACTTTGTTACCTACCTATCACCATAGTGAGGTAACAAGAGATAGAGCTATTCTAAATTTCTGCATTCAGAATAATCAAACTATAAATGTGGGGAGAATTATTTATAAGAATATATTGAACACGGTAAAAAGTGAATCAAGTGGAGGTCTGAGACATCCTGGCCTCATTTATGCACTTTGCCAACATTCTAGAGTTGAAGCTGGAGATGATGAAGAATGGGTTTACCCTATGAAATCCCATGAAAAATGGAGTTCTGGGAGTAGGAGTTAAGAACCTTCTACTAGTAAAGATATCCCCTCTACTAGTTATGACCTTCCTTCCTTTAGCTCCCATACCCTAAATGATTTAATGAATGAGTTAACTTTGTAGCGGAAGAGTATAGAGCAAATAAATGAAAGAATTAGGAGATTAGAACGTAGACATGATTATGATAGTGAGTACCTACAGAGGCATTCTGACTTTGAGATAGCTTACTATAAAGCTTAGGTCCGCACTATAGAGGTGATGTTACTCTTCCTGAATGCCTCCGTTATACTCAATATCAGCCCAATCCACCTGCTGACCAGAGAGACAAGGATATAGTATGGGATTTTGATATATGATAGT
>NEWO01000442.1:470114-500581 GCA_003013225.1 Phalaenopsis aphrodite | reverse complement strand
TATATATATATATATATATATATATATATATATAAGTGAGGAGAAGCTTGAAGATATGCCTAATATAAAATTGGCTTCACTTGGACCTACCTAAAAGGAAAATCTAAATACATTCCTGAACTTATATTTATGGATTAACATCTTTTACTAGTAGTGTTCTCATGAACTTCCTATCATTTAAATATTCTAAGTGACATGATATTACAACATATAGTCATTCTTGAAATGAATAGAAAACTAGAACTCTTAAACTTGATGACTAGATAGTCTTGTACCTACAGATTTAATTTAATTACTTGAATTTTTTCTGAAAATCTCACTATGAGATTTACTTAAATCAAACTTATAGTATTTCTGAATTAAAAATTTACTAAAATAGATCATAACTTTTATGTAGTACTAAAATTACTTGAGGACAAGTAATAGTTAAGTATGGGGGATTTTGACCAAAGAAAAATATGTTGAGATTTTCATACCTATTTTATACTAATATTGATTATATTGTATTTTAAACAAGGGTATTTTTGATGTTTTGTTGCAGGTAAGTTGTATTATGGTCATTGGAGAAAAAAGATGCAAAAAGGAACGAATTTGGAGCAAAAATGATCAAAATATGAAGATTTGAACTAGTGCACCGACGGCGAGCCCATGGGTGCCGAAGGCAAGCCCAACGACGCTAACGATGGGTTTTTTCCAAGAGTCCAGAATCAAATATTCTAGAAGGCCGCCGACGGCATCATTGATGCAACTAACGGCGAGAACTGTGGTTCTCTTAACAGGTGCATTGAATGTGGACGATTTTTGAAGGGACGCTTAGGCAACTCTTGGAAAATTCTTCTACAACTTTAAGAGAAACATTTGGGCCAAAAAAAGAGGAGCCCCGTGGTGGTGTCCACCGAGTTTTTGTTATTTGTAGAGTGTAGAGAGTTTAATTTAGGGTTAGTATTGTGAGGAATTCTTCAAAAGATTGTAGGAGTGGAGGAAAAGTGAGAGATTTCTTCCTCCTTGTCGCTTCGAAGAACAATTCTGTGTGTTGTAAAGAAAAGAAGAGATTCAAAGGAACTTGAAGAAGTTTGCTTGTGGAGGAATTAGAGATAAGTGGTATTTACTTATTGAAGTTTGTATGACTTTACTTTTATATATAAGTTCTAAGTTTTGTCGTATCTTCTCCTTGAGTTTTGAGTAGTTTTCTCTCTCTTTCTCTTTGTCTTGAGATTTTGTGAAGTGGTGATTTGAATTGGTTGAGCCATGAGAATGTTAAAGAAGTTGTGATGATCTTTTCAGTTCGATCTTAATTTACTTTCAATCTGGCCAATTGATTTGTTAAAATATGTTGAGTTTTACAACTAAAGTGAAGATTACATCTAACATTTAGGGACGTCAAAGTCCTTGAAAGTTGGGTGCAAATAAATAGAGAAATAAAATTATCGGGCCTAGAATTGGAGATTTTAGAGTGAGAGACTAAAATCCTCAATTCGGTCCGATCATTTGGGTGTTGAAGTGTAGATGTTAGCCCTCAGCCCGGGGGAACGTGGGAGCTCCGAAGTGAGAGTCGATATCATCCCAGCCTAGCTGCAGATTCAGTAACCAAGCATAGGATTTGTCAATGTTCTTTATGCCTGGACCAAATAGTAAAGAATAGGTATGCCCTAATTTGACACAATACAATTTGAACTAATTCACTTTATCCATTCACTTTAATTTCTTGACAAGGAGAAAGATGCTTTCTTATATATTGAACTTCTCATTAGAAAAGTTTTTGGTAGAATTAGTTAATTAAGAGTTTGTTAAAATTACATATTTATTTCAATTTCTTATTAGTGACAAATAAGCAATTTGAACTGTATTGTTGTGATTATGTATTGATTTTCTAAATCCTAGGTCCTAGCCTCTAGTATTACTCCCTGTGGGATCGATACCCAGAACTTCATTAGAGCTCTGTATTACTTGAGAGATACGTATATTTGCGTTGATAAGTGTGACTTTACAATTATTGAATATTTTATATACATTTTTATCAAATCTATAACTGTTGTCAAGTTTTTGGTGTCGTTGCTGGGGACTTAAATCTTCCAGCAACAATATCAAATTCTTGTATTTTTAAGCATATATAAAGTCACCGTCAAGTTTTTGGTGTCATTGCTGAGGACTTAAATCTTCTAGCAACAATATCAAATTCTTGTATTTTTAAGCATATATAAAGTCGCTGTCAATGGGTTAATACTAAAATTAACCCATTGGGAAATTGGAACAACCAGGGCGGTTTTAACTTTAGACCTACTTATCCTCCTATATTTAATCAACAAGTTAAGGAGAAGAAGTTGTCTATGGAAGAACTGGTGTTGCCAATGGGTAACCATTTACAAAGTCAAAGTGCTACTATTAGAAATATGGAGAATCAATAAGGACAAATTGTTAATGCACTTAGTAATCGGCCTTAGGGAACACTTCCTAGTAATGTAAAGATTAATCCTAAAGAAAAAAGTAAAGAGCCAGAGCAAGTTAAATCAGTTTAACTAAGAAGTAAAAAGGAATTAAATGTTGTAGTTCAAAAAGAAATTGAAGTTGAGAGAGAAGTTGAAGAAATTGAGAGACCTGAAGAGATTATTCCTAAGGAAGAAGAAACACGTAAATCTCCAACTAAGATTAATTTAGAAAGACCCCCACAACTTTTTCTTCAAGGACATAAACAACAAAAAATGAAGCAATAAATTTCAAAATTTTTTGAAATATTCAAGAAGCCTACGATTAATATCCCTTTTGTTGAGGCTTAAGAACTGTTGCCAAGTTATGCCAAATTTATGAAATAAATTTTTAAAAAAGGAAGTTTGTAGATCATGAGACTATTGCACTTAGTGAAAAACGGAGCACGATAATTTAGAAAAAGCTTCCTAGAAATATCAAAGATCTTGGTAGCTTTACCATACCTTGTGCAATTGGAAAGAAATTTTGTGGAAAAGATTTATGTGATTTAAGAGTGAGCATTAACGTTATGCCACTATCTACATTCAAAAGGTCAGGCTTAGGAGCTATTTCTCCCTCTATTATAACCTTTCAATTAGAGAATCAATCTATCACTTATCCTAAAGGGTTTATAGAAGAAGTACTGGTTAAAGTGGATAAATTTATCTTTCATGTTGATTTTATTATATTAGATATGGAAGAAGATAAAAAAATTCCTATTATTTTGGGGAGACCTTTCCTTGCTGCTAGACGAGTAATGATAAATGTGCAAAAAGGAGAATTAACAATGACAGTGAATGATCAGGAAGCTACATTTAATGTACTTAAACAATGAAGTATCCTGATGGAAAATGTTATAGAATGGATATTATTGTTAATATGATTGTTAATCATTTTCAAAATAGATGTGAAGTTATATTGGATCAAAAATTTGAAGTCATTTTAGAAGAAGAACAAGAAGTAGAGACTGAAAGAGTTTCTGAAGATGAATCAAATGAGATGTTTACTGAGGATTCAAATTATGTTCCCAAAAATTATGAAATTTTAGATACTATTGAAAATAATATATCTCTGATTCCATCTATTAAAAAACCTCCTAAACTTGAGATGAAAGTTCTACCTACTTATCTAAAGTAAGCATATTTAGGGAACTCATCCACATTACATGTTATTATATCCTCAGATTTAACTGTAGAATAAGAAGAACAATTATTTCAAATATTAAGGAATAATAAAAAAAGCCTTTGGATGGACATTAACTAATACTAATGGAGTCAGTTCTTCAATTAGTATGCACCAAATTTTGATGGAAGATAACCGTAAGCCTAGGGCTAATCCTCAAAGGAAATTGAATCATATAATGAAAGATGTAGTTAAGAAATAAATTTTAAATTGGTTGGAAGCTGGGATTATTTATCTAATTTCATATAGTTCTTGGGTTAGTCTTATTCATTGTGTTCCTAAAAAAGGAGGAGTGAATGTGGTTGAAAATGAAAGGAATGAATTGCTTCCGATAAGGCAAGTTACTGAATGGTGAATTTGCATTAATTATAGAAAATTAAATGTCACCACTAGAAAAGACCATTTTTCTTTACCTTTCCTGGATCAAATGTTGGATAAACTAGCATGACACTATTATTTTTGCTCTTTGGATGGATATTATGGATACCACCAAATACCTATAGCTCCTAAGGATCAATAGAAAATAACTTTTACTAATCCTTATTGAACTTTAATTTTAGAGGAATGCCATTTGAATTATGTAATGCCCCTGCAACTTTTCAGCGTTGTATGATGTGAATTTTATGTGATTTAATTGAGAAAGAATTTGAAATTTTTATGGATGATTTCTCAGTCTTCGGGACTTCTTTTAACTTATGTTTAGATCATTTAACAAGAGTTTTGAAGCACTGTGAAGACACAAACTTTGTTCTCAACTGGGAAAAATGCAAATTTATGGTTGTAGGAGAAGTAGTGCTAGGGCATAAAATTTTTGAAAAAAACATAGAAGTTGATCCAGCAAAAAATCAAATTATTACTGAATTGCCACTGCCTACTAATTTGGAAAGAATAAGAAGTTTTTTAAGACATACTGGTTTCTACAGACGTTAGATTAAAGATTTTTCAAAAATTTCCAATCCTTTATGCTAACTTTTAGAAAAAGATGACAAGTTTGATTTTAATGAAGAGTGTCTAAATGCCTTTAATTTATTAAAAGAGAAATTAATCAATGCACCTATTATTGTTTCACCTGATTGGACAAAACCTTTTGAATCAATGTGTGATGCTAGTGATTATGTTATAGGGGTTGTTTTAGTGCAAAGAAAAGACAAAATGTTTGAGGTGATATACTATGCTAGTAAAACCCTTAATGAGGCTCAAATTAATTACACTGCCACTAAAAATGAATTATTATCTATAGTGTTTTCTTTTGATAAATTTAGATCTTATCTAATTGGAACTAAATGTTTTCTGCATACTGATTATTTTGATATTAAATATTTAATGATGAAGAACGATGTAAAACCATGATTAATTAGATGGGTCTTTCCATTGCAAGAATTTGATTTTCAAGCTGTGGATAGGAATTGTACTGATAATCAAATAGGTGATCATCTATCAAGGCTTGAACAAGAAAATGAGAGAGATTTAAATGATGAAATTAATGAGAATTTTCCTGATGAAAAATTATATGTGATTAATGAATGGCAAATTTTGTGGTATGCTTATATGTGAACTACTTGGTTAGTAATATTTTACCCTACGAATTAGATAACCATTAAATTACGAAGTTCATTTATGATTCCAAATCTTACTTCTGGGATAACCCTTATTTATTTAAATAATACAAGGACTTAATTATTCGAAGATGTGTAACATTAGAAGAAACTCCAGAAATTATTCAAAAATGTCATAAATCAGATTTTGGGTACATTTTGGAGTGGACAAAATTGCATTTAAGATTTTACAATTTGGATTTTATTGGCTTACTTTATTTAAAGATAATAATAACTATATAAAAATATGTGATCGATGTCAGAGAGTAGGCAATATTTCTAGAAGAGATAAAATGCCCCTAAATTTTACTCTTGAGGTTGAAACCATTGATGTTTAAGGATTAGATTTCATGGACCATTTGTACCATCTTTTAGAAAAAAATATATTTTAATAGTCATAGATTATGTTTCTTAGTGGATTGAAGCAGTTTATTTACCTCGCTGTGGTGCTAAAAGTGTAGCAAAATTTTTAAGGAATATTTTCACAAGATTTGAAATGCCACCAGCTATCATTACAGATGGGGGAAGTTATTTTAGCAATAGAATGATAGAAACACTAACTCAAAAATTTGGGATTAAACATCGAATTGCCTCAACTTATCATCCTCAGGCCAGTGGTTTAGCATAAGTATCCAATCGAGAAATTAAAAGAATATTAGAAAAAATGGTAAATCCTAAAAGAATTGATTGGTCTGCTAGACTTGATAATGCTTTATGAGCCTATAGGACTGCTTATAAAAAACCTATAGAAATGATACCATATAGGCTCATATACGGAAAATCATGTTACTTGCTAATTGAGTTGGAACATAAAGCGTACTGGGCAATTAAAGAGTTTAATTATAATTTGAAAGATGTTGTAGGTAAATGATTACTGAAATTAAGTGAGCTTGATGAATTGAGAAATGAAGCCTATGAAAATGCCAAAATTTTTAAGGAGAAAACAAAATTTAGGCATGATAAAAAAATTTTAAAAAAAAGCATTTCGAGTCTGGGCAAGAAGTATTGCTTATAATTCAAGATTGAAATTTTTTCTAGGAAAACTTAAATTCAGGTGGTCAAGGCCATTTTTATTGTAAAAGTATATCCATATGGAGCAATTGATATTGAAGATCAAAAAACTAGGAGAGTGATTAAGGTAAATGGACACCGATTAAAAGCTTACATGAGTAGAGAGGGTCTTGCATTTGAATAGATCCTAATGTTTGGTCAGACCAAAGTATAACAATGGTTATGTCGGGTTAACAACGTTAAACCAAGCGCTTTATGGGAGGCAACCCATAACTATCAGTGTGATTTGGATTTGAATTGTTGTTAGGCTAAGCTTTATATAGTGATTTTGAGTCTTATACAGTTTTTTTGGAACAAAACATTATATTAAAAAGACTTGAAGAGTGTAAGAAAGAGAATTGAGTACCACAGTTCACATAACTCCTTTAAACCACCAAAAATTTGGTTTCTTTTCTTTTTACTCTATAAAAAACTACCGAAAATGGGATTTGAAGTATCCCTATGACATTCGTAAGTATTCTAAAGAGATTTGAGAGTGGAAATTTCATTTAAGAGATAAGGACGAGAAATGACAATAGGAGATTTGAAGAAAAGAAGTTGATGCGTAAAGATGCTCAAGCATATTTCAATGGATATCTCGCAGTAAGTTTGAAGCGCCTCGTGGAGAAACTTGAGAAGATTGAAGTTGAGATTTCTATTCTGAATTCAAAGGTTGAAAAGTTATCCCACCATTACGAGCATATGGATTGGTAGTTGAAACTGCTATTCAATAATTTGGCTTGTTTCCAAGATAGTCTAGTGAGTACGTATAACACCAACAAGTGCATCGGCGATAAGTTTACTAAGGAATTTCCTTGTGCTCCTCTCTACCATTGCTACGATCAAAATTGTTTGATTGGTGGAATGAAGAATATCACCACAGATCAGGAGTGGTCCCAAAGGATGTTTTTATATGATTATTTCTATGTCAGGTTGTGTAATTTCATGTGGTGTGCCTATTGTATTCGTTTCAAGACTTTGTGTGGTTTGTATTGTCTTTATTGCATGAACATCTAAGTGATATCATTGTCTTTGTGTTGTATGTATTAAACTTATTATTAATATAAGAAAATGTTCTATTGTGTTGTGAAAAAGTGGCCTCATGTATTCAAATAAGAATTTGTGAATTTGAAATTTTGGATTGGCAATGAACTCATTAACAAAAAAATTGGTCATTAAAATTTGAAAAATAGCCTTTTGCATCCTATATTTTCTATTTCCTTTTCAAATATAATAATTTTTGAAATCTGGATGGGTATAAATGGCACTATAGCACCACATTTGGGTGCTATAACATGGTTCATCAGGCTAAGACACTATAGCGCCGAACTAACCCGTGAGTAATTTTAAGTGTCTAGACCCACAAATTTTGCCATTTAACCCTTAGTTCATCTCCTTCCTCCATTATTTTGCATTTTTCTCCCTTAGGGCTTCAATTTGTGCTTGATTGTCTTAGAGATAAGCTTCCAAACTTGAGATTTCTTCATCTCTAGGTAGGATCTTCACCCTAGCTTTAAAAAAAATTATTTAAAAATGGATTTCACCCACATTGTGGAGTAGGCCAAAAATTAGAAGATTTGTTGAAAATAGTGTGAAATCCATGGTTGAATGATTATTTATGTTTAGATTGTATTTTTAGGAGCCTCTTTGAAGTTGAGTTAGTGATTTTTGGAATTTACCTTGAATTTCTTAGATTACACATGGCTCTTAAAATGAAGAGAGGCAAGGAAAAGACAATTTTTTATTCTGATAAGTTTTTCAGTGCAGGGGCATGAGACATGTATGCTGATTTGCAATCAAAGAAGTTGATTGTAGAACACAATTTTCTACGTCCTGGTGGTACTATTGAGTATTTGATTGTGGAGCGATAGTGAGAACAATTTTGTTATTTCACTGCTTTTCCTGTGATTTCTATATTTTGTTAAATTTATTGTAACTTTCCTGATGAATTAGATGATTTGGTTTATGTGTGCGGGCAATATGTGGATATTAGTTTTGTTTGGATTAACCACATATACCAACTACACAGTGTTCCTACCTGCTTCTTTTCTGAGTTCCATCCTACTGACAATGAATTAAATGAGATTATGAGATTTTTGACTGATAGAAATGAAGTTTGGAAGATTAAGAATGGGCAAAGAGTGAACTTTTCTTTTTCAAATCTTATATTCATTCTCAAGCCTGACACTATTTCATCTCTAGTAGATTACTGCTTGCTAACCATTTTAGTGAGGTAACCCATGAGAGAGTCACATTAAACTACTGTATTCATATGAAGAAACCTACTGACATTGGCTCCCTCATTTATACCAACATGTTTGTTTTCTTGAGAGGAGCAACTACAAGAGGTTTTGGCTACCCTTCTCTTATTATTGCTTTGTGTGTTGGATCTAGGGTGAAGTATGAGATTTGGGAAGAAACTTTACTATCTCATAAACCCATTGGAAAAACAAATTTGGAAAAATATGAGAGACATTTTGGGACTATACATAGGACTAGTGTTAACATACCATCTACTTTACCTTCTACTACTGCTCCTTCTCCTAGACCAATCACTTATGAGTCTATTTATCTACATTCTCTTATGGAACAAATGATGATTCAATAAGGAGATACCATAAATCTACATAATCTAGTGAAAGGGAATGAATCTCATTTATACCATTGTAATGATATTTTCATGAGGAAGATCGAGTGATAATTTGCTTGGGAATCAAAATTTAGGTATTGATCCCGAGAACATTGTGAGGGCGAAGAACTTGTGTAAGAAATGTGGAAAATTTGTGAAATTTTGTGCATAGTGTGAAATCTCGTAAGAGCGAGAGTTTTGGAAATTTGTACGAAGAATTTGGAAATTTGTACGAAGAATGTGGAATTTGTGCAAATTCGTCTATCATTTTTATCATTTTCTCTAATTATAAGATATTTTCTAAATTAGATGTTCTTTAATTCTCTTTTAACTTTGAGTTTTAATTTTAATTTATTATCAGAATTTCTTTGTATCATTCTTTGTTAGTTATAGTTTGAGACCAATTTATGGTCCTAGCAGTTTTTTATCAATTGCATAAACGTGGCAGTTCAACAACACATACTAAAGCAAAAGAACTGAAACTTATTAATTCTTTCTTCAAATGTAGTACAACTGATCATATGTTAATGTTTGTAGCTGTCAGGGTTGAAGCATATCTTTTTCAGGTGTCACGATTGAATTCTTATTCAAATGTTTGTTAATATGTCCAAATCAAAGGAAATCCAGGGTTGAATTCTTATTCAAATGGTTCATTATTAAGTGAATTTTAAATTATACATATGCAAGCATTTTACTTACTTTGAATTTACAAAATTTAAGATTTGAATAAGAAGCTTAGATGTATAAATTTTATTTCATTAAAGTTTATCTTATTTCACCAAATTTTATTACAAATTTTCTTTGGACCCAGTCACAGACACTGACCACATAATTATTCTCGAAACAAGTATTGCTTTAGAAATTCATCTTGGAGAACATCAAGTTGTGTAGTAATTCTTTAAATATTGTCCATTGATCGACAACATGGCCCTCTCACCTTGGGAATTCACAAGCTGGTAAGATCCTCTTAAATTGACCTTCTCTACCACAAATGATACCTCTCAAGTTGGTTCAAACTTTTCACCTATCTTGCGGTGTGCAATAGTATGCCTCTTAAGAACAAGTATGAGGTCACTAACTTTGAATGTCCTTGGGTGGACCATCTTGTCATGGGCCTTGAGCATCTTTCCTGGTATAGTTCTAAATTTTGTTGTGCCATTAACCGCTTCCCTTTGAGACTTTCCAATTTTGCAAGTCAGAGCTTGACATTGTCTTCTACTTTAATCTGGTTGGCAAAAGTTACTCTGAGAAAAGGTAGTTGAACCTCCAACAGAAGTACTGCCTCAGACCCGTACACAAGCACGAGTGGTGTAGGCTGAGTAAGAGTTTTGAACGTTGTCCTGTAGGCCTATAAAGCAACTAACAATTTCTTGTGCCATCCTTTTTTGTTATTGTCCAGTGTCTTTTGTAGAATTTTCATGAGCATCGTGTTGAAAGCTTCAGCTAGGTTGTTCGCCATGGGGTAGAAGATCATAAAATACCTCCAATCTATCCCATGTCTTCTTACAAAGTTTTTAATCTTGGTGCTCTTGAAGGTTGACCCATTATTTGAAATATTTCTGCATGGCACACCAAAAAGGTAGACAATCTGATTTCTGAAAAACTAAAAAACACGTTACATTGTAACTTCTTGTAATGACGCTACTTCTGCCCACTTAGAGAAGTAATCTGTATCAGCGAGAATAAATTTGTGCCCTTTTGAAGATGGAGGGTATATAGGTCCTACTATATCCATACCTCAACACTGGAATGACCATGACACGACTGTTGGGTGTAGCACATTTGGAGGTTTGTGCATGACCACTGTATGTGCCTGACACTGATGAAACCTCTTAGCTATTTCCCTATAATCTGTCACCATTTTCAGTCGTGTTATCCGAGTCTCTTAAACTTCATCTTCATCTTTCGCCTTGACTGGTGAGCACCACACAACTCGGTGTGTACCTTTTTGACAATATTCTATGCTTTTGCTCTGTTCAGACATCTCAACCACAATTAATTGAATGGTCTTCCATAGAGGACATTGTCTATCAAGGCATATGACAGAGCTCTTTTCTTGAACTGATGCATAACTGATTTATTGTCTGGAAGCTTTCTTATTTGCAAATATTCTATTAATGACTTGCACCAATCTTCAGTATCGTTAGTTACTATAGCTGCTATCTGTTCCTTTCCAAGCTTGCGTAGACCGTTGAGGTCGAGCTATGATAAAACTTGATGTTGATGTATCGTAATATCAATGGAATTCTCTGGTGGACATGCCAACTCCATAGCAAGCTTGGCTAAAGTGTCTGCATGGGCATTGTCTCCTAGAGAAATTCTGTATAGTGTCAAATTAAGAATCTGCTCCAAAAAATTCATCGTGTACTGGTGATATTCTACTAGTCTCGGCTTCAGAATCATATACTGGTCGACAACATGCTGAATGAAAAGTTGTGAGTCACCTTAGATGGCATTGTCCATTATGTCCATTGATATTTCCAATTCCAACAAAGTTTTCAAAGCCTCATACTCTGCCTTACTGTTGGCACACAACTTTTTCAGGTGATACAAGAATCTCAACATTGCCTAATATATTGTAATGAAAATCAAACTAATCCCTACTTTGTCTATTATAACTGGTTGTGATCCTTTATATTTTCTAGCTGACGAAGCTCCATGAAAGCACATTTCCCAATGTCTGGCACGTGATGGTTCCACTTGTATTATCTATTCATTAGGTAAGCCATCATTTAGAGGGAACCCAACTGGAAATGAGTGTGTTACAAGGAAATTTGCTAAAATCTGTCACTTAATAGCGCGAAGGGGCACGAAGGTTATATCGAATTGCAATGAGATCATTAACCACCTTGCTAAACGTACGAAAAGAATAGGATGGGTAATCAAATAACTCAATGAATTAACTTTTGAAACGAGGTTAGCCTTATGAGATAGCATGTAATGTCTAAGCTTCTCTACGGTGAAAATCAAAGCCAAAAAATGTTTCTCAATAGGAGAATGCTTTACCTCCACCGGTATTAGACGTCGACTCAAGTGGTAGAGTGTGTTTTTCTTACCCTCGTAATTGACCTGAGCTAACATGGATCCGAGAGAGTTGTCTAACACTGTAGTGTAAAGTATCAGAGGTTTTCTTGAGATATGGGATGTCAATACAGGAGGTGTCATTAAGAATTTCTCAATCTCCTCAAAAGCTTGCTCGCACGACTCACCCAAAACGAATTGGGCATTCTTTTGGTGTAAATTTGAAAAATGCTGACACCTTTCTGATAGAGTAGATATAAAGTGTCTCAAGTATGCTAATTTACCTTGAAAGGATCGTAGTAGCTTCAAGGCCATGGGAGCTAGCATTTTGAAGATAGCTTTAATCTTCTCTAGGTCGATCTCGATTCCTTGATGACAGACAACAAACCCTAGAAATTTCTAGGAGGTGATGCTGAAGGCACAGTTTAAGGGATTCATCTTAAGATTTTATTTTTGTAATCTCTCAAATACTATCCTTCAATCTTATAGGTGGTCTACTTGCTACTTTCTTTTGATGATAAAGTCATCCACATAACACTCCACCTGGTTATGAATAAGACATAAAAAATCTTCGTCATAGCTGGCTGGTAAGTTGCTTGAGCATTCTTAAATGCAAACGACATTATTGTATAGTAGAAGATTCCAATCGATGTTCTTAAGAATGTAAGCACTACGTCTTCTAGAGCCATCTTAATTTGAATGTACCCGAATTATCTATCCATAAAGGAAAAATCTCATGTTCTCTGGTTTTGGTAGTGGGAACCCATCCTTTGAACATGATTTGTTCAAGTCCCTGAAGTCGATGCATACTCAAATTTTCCCATTCTTCTTAACTAGAAAAACATTGGCCAATCATGTGGGGTAATATTCTTCTTGCACAAAGTTAGTTTCTATTAATTTCCTTACCTCAGCGATGAGTTGTTGTTCTCTTTCAAGGTTCATTCTTCTGAGAGCTTATTTCACTGGGATCATATTCTTGTCCACTCCAAGATTGTGAACTACAACTTTCAAAAATAATCCTAGCATTTCTTCATAGCTCCATGCAAAGAAATCCTTGAATTTTGACAGTAACTTGGTCAAATCTGTATACTCTTCCGTGCTGAGTAGAGAACTTATAAATGTAGGTTGGGGATACTCCTCAAGCCTGAGATTTACTTCCATTAATTCAACGACTGTTGTTTTGATTTCCTCTTTAAACTTTGCTAAAGTATCATCTATCAGAGAATCTTCAAAATCATCTTCCACATCTAGGCAATCCTTTTTCAATCTGCTGGTATAAACCATGCAAAATTTTGAATCATTGACTGGTCCTATCATATCAAATCTGAGACCCTCTTTCAAGTTGAAAATTTTACCTCTAATGTTCCATAACTTCTTAAAGAGCTATAGTTTATCCGTCGACATTCATTTTAGCACATAACATTGAATTAAATTATGTACACACAAAGAAAAGTATATAAATGGTAATTCCATTATTTCAGTGGCATCATCTTCTTCTAAGTTTACATTAGTTTCAGAACTAGAAGGAGGAGAAGCATGATAAAATTTGATTAGTTTCAAACTAACACCCCAAACTTCCTTGGCCTCTAGACTTTCGACCTTATTGGAGTGAATTGAAGTTAAGATCATGGCTTGCATGAAGTGGTTGATCCAATCATACATCGACTCATATTCACTCTTTTTAGTATCCCTCAAGGAGATCTCAAACTGCATCTTCTTCTAGTTTATCGTCATTTTTTCTTCATCAAACTTATCTTCCTTAAAGCTTCCTTCCATGTCGATGCTGATGGTTGAATTTGTCTGTTCAACAATCATGTTGGTTCTTCCTCAACCACGTCCCCGACCTTGATCTCGGATGCGTGAGCTAAGAGAACTTTCACCAAATTGCAACAAAAGAGTAGTGAAAGATCTTTGAATTGGAATTGAATGATCCTTTTCTTATGAACCTTTTGAATATTCAATCTTATTTAACACAAATTCTTGGGAAAAGACAGTCTTCTTTGGAGGAGCATAGTAGGCAGGGTCTTTGTGGAAGCCTACCTCAAGAAATAAAAACGGCTGTAGGTCTCCCTTGATGTTGTGTTCTTGTCATTCCTTGTAATAATACTTGATGCATTGGTGCAGCGATGACAGAACCATATTATGCTCTTGAATCCATGGTCGATCAATGAAAGCATTGAAAGATGTTTTTGGGTCAATGATATGGAACCTAGCGATTATTACTAGCTCACCAACCTTCATGAGTAGCGTAATCGATCCAAGTGCTCTTTCTCCCTTTTGATTGAATCCTCTTAACATCATCTTATTGATGGTAAGCTCCTGTGCATCAATATCCAAATACACTAACGTCTGTAGACTCATTAAGTTAAGTGACACCTCTTGATCTAACAAAACTTTGGAAAGTATAAATATGACGATGTTGACAGAAATGTATAGCGGTTGATTATGGTCATTAGTTCCAAGTAGCAAGTCTTCATCAGTGAAGGTTACCCCAGGCTATTCCTTTAACGAAAAAACTTCATTCAAGGATGTGTTAGCCAATTGAGCTAAGCAAATTTCTAGATTAAGTAAAGCCTTGATCAGAGATTCTCTCATCTCCTTTGACATGATCAAAGAGTCATTGATGCTTAGTTTGGCTGACAACTTTATAAGATGAGCTTGCACGTTATAATCCACTTTATTTGAATCTTTAATTTATTTTTGAACATGTGTTTCTTTCCTTGGTGGAGGTGCTCTTATTGAGTAATTATTTATTTCCTTTTTTATATTAGAGCCATTTTGAGGGTAACACTTTTCCACTCCTCAGGTTCACTCTTGTGATCTCTTCTTCTTTTGACGTCGTAGTCGACTCTTCTAGTGCTGACTCTGAATAAAAAAGTCCAAGTTTATTGTAATATGTGTTCCTTAGCACTCGAGGACGGGCTCCTCACTCTTAGATTTGTCATAAATGGGGTTGTCGACATCTTCTTTTTTGTTAGTGTGTCCATCAGGCTTAAAAATGATTTGAGAATTATTCTGGAAATCAAAATCGACATTCGATTAGTCATGATTAGATACGTCATCGTTAAAGACAACCAAAAACATAGCCGAAATTGCAATTCTTATAATCAAAAGTCCACAGAGGGGAGTAGAGATATTCGTCCACAGTCAAAGGTTTTAGCAATTTATCCCTCAAATTTGAAACATCCAGTCTAACAGTGGTAGCCCCTATCCTACCTTTCGCGCTATCAGCCTTTTTCTCATGCACGATCTCGTCCGTCTTTATCTTTGGTTGTATTTATTTCTATGGTATAATCTCCATCTTTAGCCTGACAGGCTGTAAACTTTGAGCGGTGGCTCGTATCGAAGCAGTCTAAATTTGATCCAGTATCTTCTTGGAAGATTTACTCCAAACTATGCTCCATCTACTATCATCTATGTACAGATCTATCAAAGTGATTGGCTCGATAAAAATCATATTTACAGAACCTATTTCATGTTCTTTTAAATATTATTTCAGAATCATTATATTTCCCTCTTTGAAATTTCTCTTAAGCGAATCCTTGAAGCTAAAATAGCCCACTATGGTGTGTCCGAGACTCCGAGTAATCTTTGGTAAGGGTAATAGTTGGTATGATCCTTCTTGTCCACCTCGTCTGAGTTTATCGGCTCAGGTAATCTGAATTCAGACTTCTTCATCAAAATCCAAAACATCTTTTCTAGAACATCGTTTTTGAAGGAGTGCACTCTGTTCGACCGATCTGCAATCAACGGAAGCTGTCTGCCATTTTTTTTGTATAGTGTCCTTTGAAAAGACTGTGGCTGGACAGACTGTTATATTGTGTATGTTTTTGCTAAGATTGATTGTGCTATGATGACTGATGGGAATCGTGAAGAGACCGCTCGGCCTGAATCCTCATTGGTTGCTTGCCATTGTTGACTTTTGCCACCATCTCTACTTGTTCTTGAATGCCTTAGCTGTTCTAGACTTCTCAGCCTTTTTTAGGGACTCCATATGCTTAATTTTCTCCTGAAGGCTGCAAGAATTGGTGAGTAACTTCTCGTATGACTTAATATTAAGTCCCTTAAGCATGGAGACTCTTGGAACATAGATAATCTTGAGTAGAATCTTTATAGTATGTTGTTCCTGTAGCTGAGGTTCACATTTCACGCTCAAGTTCCTCCATCTCAAAATTTAGTCAACCAAGGTCTCATTGGATCACTGCCACTCCAGTACAAGATCTTCTATGGTGACATGGTGCTGCGCTCTTGCAAATCTCTTCACACACAAGTGCTTCAACTTGGTAAACGTCTTGACTAATCCATTAGGTAACTCTCTGTCTACTGACAAACTGACAGAACAACAGTATTTTATTACCTACGGCGTTGCAAAAACTAGCACGAAAGATTGGAGGGTTTATGTCGTAACGAACTACAACTTTGGAGCTAAAGCGAGTTAGAGTTTAGCAAAGACATAAAGATAAGTTGAGGACTTACTTCATACTAGACGAGCTACCTCAAAATCCTATAAATTACTAATTAATTCTATAAAAAATTTTTTATTGTAGACCTATTTGCTCTCTCGAAATTTTTCTTCAATACATTCTTGTCATGCTGCAAACAAATTTAGTTCCATGCTCCTCATCAAAGTGACAACTTCCCGTAAGAACTTATAGTTTTGCAGTTTAAGTGAAAAGCTTTGTTGTTGTTGTTGTTGTTATTCAGGTGTCTTTAGGGGGAATTTTAATTTAATTAGAGTGACACCAGTTAGGGCCCTACAATTCCCTCATTCTAGAACCACTATTTTCCCTTGAATTTACTTATTCTAAACAAGTTCTTAAGCTCATTTAAACTGGAGAACTCTGTTAGCTACCATAGGTTACCTCATCCGATAAATCCTTGAAAACCCAAAAGGAGTGTATTATGTTTGTTCATTGTTTTGAAAGCGTAAATTTAATTTTAAAAAATATGTTTTTGTGGTTTTTAGTTCCGGTTTAGTTTTACTTGTAAAGTAAATAAATGTAGGTAGAAAATGCTATAAGATAAGTCAATAAAATTGCAATGCATAAAATGTAAATGCGTACTTGGGCCTCTGCTATCGCTGCATGGTTAGCGTCATAAAACATAATATATTTATAAGAAATTTAACTAAACTACATGAAAGTAAAAAGGAGCATCTGTTAGGAAAAAGGTCAGAAAATGATTCATACCAAAACACAAGCAAGTAAAAGAAAACCCATAGTCACATATCGAAGATTATAATTACGTGTAAGACATTGGCAAATATGGGGGCTCAGAGTTGGACTGCGTTCTTCCCAACTTTCAGCAAGAGTTATCTACCAAATAATCTTTGGAGGGCAATCCAAACATCAATCCAAGTGATTAATTGTGGATCTTTATAAGTTTTCATTTTTAACTTAATTTTCATGCATGTAGAATTTACTTCAACATGCAAAAGATGTTTTTTTGTGTGAATATTTTGCAAGGTAGTGTAGTCCACAGGTTAATTACTTTGATTGAGCTAGGACTATAGGTAACCTATGAGTTTTAGGGGCTACAATCTTATCAAGATTTAGCAAATAATATCATCAGTCCTTATCTTCTCCCTTTATTGAGGGTCCTTGAGGTAGGATATACTAATCTAATTCATGATTTGTATCCCTCATTTTAGAATACTTTACCATTGTTGTCATCATCCTATCCATCTAGACTTCAGACTTACATAATCTGGATGATCCATATGTGGCAAAAATGTATATCACCAGTTGCTCACAAGGATTTAAATACATTAGGGAAGACTCAAATCCTTGAGCGTTGGGTCAATTAATGTAAGAAAAGTAGTGTAGGGAATTTTTTTTTATTTATGTGAATTATCGGGTCCCGAGACATAACTTGGTGGGTCCTCTAAAGATTTAAGGATGATTTTTTTGAACAATGGATAATAGGTTCAATTGTCCTTCAAAATATCCAAAAGAGCATAAAGGGTTTGGGACATAACCCTAAACAACTTTCAAAACCCCTTGAACCGTTTCGAGTTCTTTTAAACTTATTATGTTGTTAAATTAATCATCTAAAGTTCAATTTGGATTTAGTGGTTGTTAATTTGTCTTGTGCTCAATGAACCTTGATGTTTAACCATCCGATAAGCGGGGTACTTAGAAATCCACTTGATGTTAAATTTAGGAGTTATGTGAGTGGGTCCCCAAAAGTGCAAGCTCAAATCATTAAGGATCTTGTGCTCATGATTAAAGTTGTGCATGTAGTGCATTAGAGATATTCGTGATTAAATTTGTTTCTCTTTTCTAAACCTCATTAAGCAANGCTAGACCTAGGCTATCAAAGAAGTTTCTAAACCTCAACCAAAAGTGAGGTCAACAGGTTCATATGAAGGTTGAACATCCACAAATTGCCCAGATGAATTTTCTTCTATCATAGGAGGTGTTGAAGAATAATTTATCCAATAATGATCTAATTTCTTTGATATTGCAGCAATCTGTGAAGCTAACATAGATATTGCATCAGAATCATGGATGCTAGCTACTCTTTAAGGATTTACCCACTCAAAGGGCCATTGAAAATTATTGGTAGCCATTTCTTCTATTAATGAATAAGCCTCATCAAAAGGTTTTGACATTAAATAACCACCAGCCGCAGCATCTATAATCGATCTAAGAGATCCCACTAATCCATTATAAAAGGTTTGAATTATTAACCAGTCTGGTAACGAATGATGAGGGCATTTCCTAAGAAGATCTTTAAATCTCTCCCAAGCTTCATATATTGACTCTCCATCAATCTGACAGAACGATATTATGTCATTTCTTAGTTTAGGAGTTCTGGATGGAGGGAATATTTGGATAGAAATTTCTGTGACAGTTCTCCCCAAGTTCTAATAGATCTAGGTGCTAACGAGTTTAACCACATCTTAGCCTTATCCCTCAGTGAAAAAGGAAAAATTCTAAGTCTAATAGCATCGTTTGAGACTCTATCATATTTAAAAGTAGCACATAATTCTAAAAAACTAGCAAGGCGTAAGTTAGGATCTTCATTTGGTGTACCTCCAAATTGATTATTTTGTACCATTTGGATAATAGCAGGTTTAAGCTCAAATGAATTAGGAGCTACATCAGGATTTTGGATAGATTAGTGAATTTCATCTGCTGTAGGATTTGCATAATCTCTTAAGGGTCTAGGTTGGTGTTCATTCATAGTGTTTTCCATTGTATCACAATTTTTAGGTTTTCTTTTTAATTTTCTAATTTTTTTAACAGTTTGTTCTAATTTCGAATCATATGGTATAAGATTTCTCATGTCCAAATTTGCGCATACAATTTAAAATTAGTACTGAGTAATATAATTTAAAATATCAATATAAGTATAAATATATAGATATATAGATACATTGCAATTTAAGAAAAAACTTTTTAAGAATTCTAATATGTCTGTTACTCCTAAAATTCTCCTCAGCAACGGCGCCAAAATCTTGACCAACCTTTTTGTAAATCAACAATTACAAGAATTTGATGACGCTACTAGAAGATTTAAATTCCAGTAACGATGCCAAAAACTTGACTGCGACTTTATATATATTTGATTTAANTCATGATTAAAGTTGTGCATGTAGTGCATTAGAGATATTCGTGATTAAATTTGTTTCTCTTTTCTAAACCTCATTAAGCAAAATTAAATCAGACCCAATTCACTACGAAGCCCTTAAGTTAAATTTCAAGGGTAGATTTGGAATAATAAAAAATATTGAATTAAATTGATTTAATTCTCATCAAAAGATTGCATTAATCACCAATTAAGGGGCTTCAAATGATTATTATCTCAAGCCCACTACCTTAGGATCATCCAATTAGGTTAACTTTTAAGTCACAATAATTTAGGAAAATCACATTTTTACCCTTGTTGGAGAAAAGTAGTGAGTTGGTTTCTACCTTATAAACCCTTATATTTCAAACATCTAAGAGGGTTCATTATGATCAATATTACCTATTTACCCTTTGACTTAACCTAAAATTTAATTAGGCCATCAAAATCTCTTAATTTCCATTTTGCCCTTAAGGCTTCCCACTTAATAAATCATTAAATTCAACTCAAATGACTTTGAAATTTTCTTGGTACCTTGATCATGGGAATTTAAAATATTAGATGTGAAATTACAGTTTTCTGATTTTTATTTAATTTTTATAGTTATTTTTACTAAAAAAAAAAGATTTTCAACGTTAATTCATTTAATTAATCAAAGTGAAGTTTTTGTTCTTAGGAAAATTATTGTAGGATCACCTAGGTTAAATGACTACTTGGACCAAATTTCATGATTTTTTGAATTATATTTTATTTATTATAATTATTTGTTTATTGATTTTGGTCATCAATTAAATTGAAAATATAATTTAAATACAAAAATTACTTTTTATATTTTTTATTTATTTTCTCTGAGTTAAGAGAACTCAGAGAAACAAATCTTTTATTTTTATGTTTTTTATTTTATTTATTGTAATTATTTTAATGAAAAATCAAGGAAAATATATTTTTAGTATTTAAAAGTACATAACTTTTTTAGAAAATCCTAGGAAAAATATTTTAAATGGTTCGAAGTGATCAGAAAATAATTTGTGACATTTTTGTGCATTTTTATATTTTAGTGTTTTTTATTCTTTCTAATTATTTTTAAATTGAAAATTAGCTCAAAAATGAACTATTTATTTTAACATCAATTTTATTTTTCTTGAGCGCCTTTGGTCACAAGGATCGCTACAAACCACTTTTCCTAATTTTCTTAATTATATTTTATTTATTATAATTAATTTAGTGCAAAAATGCNAATTTCTCGAAGAATTCCTTACAATTACACACTCTAGCAAGCTCAAATGGAACCTATCTAACCTCCAGGTCTCCAAAAGTATGCTCCTCTTCTCTTCTTCTCCCTCCTTTTCTCTCTATCTTCTCTCTATCTTCACTATCTCACCTATATTTTTGGCCAAAAATGTTCTCTTTAAGGATATGGATGAGTTTTCCCAAGATTTGCTTACACACCCCTCCAAAATCTGGCCTTATCCATTGTACATGTTACCTAACCGTCGATAATGTTGTCGGCAGCCTCGATTCTAGAGAATTTGTCCTGTAACCTTGGGAAATTCTCATCGTCAGTAGCCTCGAGGGCACCATCGGTGCCCTAGTGCAGTTTTTCCACATTTTGGTCCTTTTTGCTCCAAATTTGCTTCTTTTTGCATCTTTTTGCTCCATTGACCCTAATTCATAATTCCTGCAACAAAACATCAAAAATACCTTTCTTTAAAGTGTAATATCATTAAAAACAGTATAAAAGAAGTATGAAAATCTCAACATATTTTCCTTTGGTCAGTGCTTAAATAGCCATGGCGATGGTGGCTAAAATGGAAAGCCATTGGGTGTAGAAGGCTGCATAGGTGGAGGACTGAGCAGCGCAATTCACTAATGGGGGTGAGCCACATCGAGTGGGTGTAATTTAGATTTGGTTCATTGGGGAGGCTTCTCATTTTTGGGTTTTTCAACAATTAGGCCAACTGGCCAAGGCTGAGGTGGTAACTAACTTCTGCAGCGAAGCCAGTGGAGAGTTTAAATGTGATCAAGATGGAGGTTTAATCAGGTGATGACAAGGTTAAGTCACTTAGACAAAGTTAGGAAGAGGCTCCTCAATTTGACGGACCCTTTGTCCATGTCACCATCTTTAGGGTTCTTAGTGTAGTGATTAACATCCTAGATGACTAACTAAGGCTGGAAGATTAAGCATGAGCTAATTCCAAAGGGTTAGGTTAATTTGGAGTTCAGGCTAAAAATTAGGGTTTGGGCTAAAGTTGGATTTAGGCTTAGCTTGGGCTTGAATCCAAACCAATTGAGGGTTCAATTTTGTCCAAAAGAAATGTCATGAAGAAATTAGGAAGTGAATTTGGTGGACTTGAATTAATAACATGGCTTGATTTAGTGGAATTTTGAAGTTGGGTCCGTGAAGAAATTAGAAAGTTAATTTGGTGGAATTGAATTTATAACAGTACTTGATTTAATGGAATTTTGAAGTTGGAACCATTTTGGGGTGTATGACTTGGACTTGGGATTAGCTTAGGTTAGAGTTTATATTTGGGTCATGTAAAGGATTAATTTCGTTTAGAACATTGTCATGATGAGTTTAGAATTTGAAATTGGTGGAATTGTATAGGTTATGGGGTTCCATTTGATGGAATTTTAGGGGTATGGTCAAATTCGAGATTTTGGCTCAAAATTGAAATTAGAGCTTGGATAATGGTTCCATTGGGCTCCAAATTGGCATAGATTGGGATTAGACATGTTAGTAAATAATTTAGGTTTGAAATTGAGTAAGATTAAAGTATATTTGATGAAAATTTTGATTGATTTGGGGGATTTGGAGATTTGGGGGAAATTTTGGTATTTTGGTAAAAATTGGTCAATTTGATCAAATTTGGAAAATTAAGGGTAATTGGGTAGTGTGGGGAAGTTTGAAATTATTTTTGGGATCTTGGGTGAAATTATGGTTTTGACAAATTTGGGTATTTTGGGGCAATTTTGGTACATTTAGAAAAGTTGGGGGTAAAAGGCCAATGATGGGTGTTTTGGTGAAATTGGTGTCAATTGAGGATACTAATCACAATGTTACAATATTGGTGCCACAAAACCAAGTTGAGACTTATTTTGGATCCTTCTTGTGTCGGTCCAAGCCATTCTAGCCTAAGGCTAAGGTTTGGTGGACCACCCACATTATTTTGCAAAAAAGTGGGGAACCAGGCTAAGCATGCTTAGTTTAGGTTTGTGTGTGAGTGAGAGTGAATGGTTAAAGTGCGTGTGTGCAAGTCTGACCAAGATCAGACCACCCAGGGTTGACCCTAAGGCCTGACAAACCTTTTATGATTCCTCTTGAGTTTTCCCATTGTAGTTCTATTCCACTAAATGCTAGAGGGCAAAACCAAACATGTAGAACTCCAAGAAGGGTAAAGAAGGTTTAGAATTTCTACATGGTAGGTTCCATTACTAGTATTCTAAGATAATCAACAGGAAAGCCTTATGGCTAGATCCTAGGCTTCTAGAGAAGGAACTAGACCTCACCAAAAATGAGGTCAACAAAAACTAAAACTATAAGGTAGTTGTCCTCACAAGGCAGATTACCCCTTTATGTGAAATGAGTGAGGGCCTAGGAGAAACGGAATAATAATAATATGATTATACTCAATGTTATGGTAATATTTTCATGGATATTTTTAGATCACAAAAAGGTTTCTACTCAATTTTATTTGTTATCAATTTGATTATTTTAATTACATAATTTTTTTAAGATTATGAATGCAATATTTTGTGTAAATTTTGGTTTTAGTTATGAGTGTCATTTAGTTTTTCTTTTTTTTTGAAAATTTAAGTTTGGGACTAAAATTTTGTACTTAATAAGACTATAAAAAAATTCAAGCAAAAAGCACATTAAAGCACATACCTAAAAATGTTGGTTGATCTATTGGGAAAATATAAGGCCAATGACAGAAAAACTAATGTTGTCAATCTTAGAACTACGTTTGACACATCAGTCGACATAATCTGAATCATCGTTGTGGTTTTATTTAAGATTCATCATCGCTTTAAAGTTTACACTCTTTTGGAGGGTTTAGACATTTATAGTCAACAGATAAAAACACACCCTATCTTTAGAAAAATAAAGGTTACTATAACAACCTAACCAATTTAACTTCAATAACCCTAAAAAGTAAAGTTTACACATCCTATGCTTATTATAACAATGAAAAACCATGCAAAAAATCTACCATAATCTAGTGTAAAAGGGAATAATCTACTCATCCTTACAAGCATCTAGCGAACAAATAAAAGAATCACCATACAAAACAAATCTACTCCTATGACACCAAAAAGGTTAGTGCCTTATGAAGTTTAAAGGTGGTTGAATGTGAGGTGAGAAAATTATTCAATATTTATTAAGACGACCTCGACCAAGAATCCAATGACTTTCCATTATCCTGGTATCATTGGTGTTTATGATCTATAAAGTCAAGAAAGATAGTTAACCTATTCTGATCGAAAGTTTCTTATCAGCTACCATATGTTGTGTCATTTAAGAAACCTTCATAGTCTTAGGGGTTTATTATTTATGTCAAGATGTGTTTAGTTCAGTTTGTTCATTAGGGGTTTGCACTATTTTTAATATCTTTCAGATTTTATGAGTTTTATGATTTTTATCTTATTTGACTTTTATCTAACTTTTAATCAATTTTATTATTACTAAAGTTATCTTTTGATTTGATTTTATTATGATTATCTATGGATTTATTTTTTAGTAGGGATTTTTTTCTATTGTCCCTGGTCAAAATCCCATGGTTCCTTCATCTTAGAGTTTTTAGTGTTTGTGGTTTGCTAAATTACAAATAACCAGAGGAGTCCTTATTAGCAACAATGAGTTATCTCATCCATGGCTTTCTCACAAGTCAGAGTTTTTTTGATCAAGTTCAAATATAAGTTTTAATAATGAATTTTTATGATTTAATTTAAGTTTTTAATGACCTATTGTATTTGGTTAGCTTTTACTTAGGTTCATTTATGGTTTTTTAGAGTTTATCCAATTGTATCTTATGTTTAGGTTCATTTTTGTTTTTGTTTTTTTGGTTCATTTATGGTTTTTTAGAGTTTATCCAATTGTATCTTATGTTTAGGTTTGTTTTTGTTTTTTTTATGATTTGTTTTGTTTTAATTTTTTGTGCCGTGATTTTTTTTTGACTTCATTGGTTTTATTAGCAAAGGCTTCATTTGATTTGGGGCTTCCTTCATCAGAGGTATATTCATAAATTTTTCATTTGTGATTTAGCCTACTCTATCTCAAGGAAGAAGCTATTTATTATAACCCAATGTTTTTTGTTAAATATTTCGAAGGGATTAATTAAGCATTCCAAACTTACTAACTTTGTTTATTGAGTTTGACAACATATAAGTTTTTTTGTATTTTGTTATCAGTTGACATTTTATTAATAATTTTAAGTTAAATTTTGTATGCTTTAAGTTTATAAGATATATTACTATATTTTTATCATTTTTATTATTATTGAACATAATATTATTTTTTATTATAACGGGTTGAATGCAAATGCGGTTATATTTGTAATTTTAAGAATTTTTATTTGAATCTCCAATTACTTTAAGATTGAATCCAATTTTGTTATAATTTTTTTTTCTTAATTAATGATCATTCAAATCCAAATTTTATGAATTTTGGCTTTTAAATTTTTAAGTTCAAAGATTAATGAGTTAGAAAATAACAAATGTAACATTCTTACACTATTAATTATGGGTTATATTTTATCTTATTTTTTTAAGTTTCATTAATAACTTCTAATTAGGTTTCTTAAATCTTAGGATTTCAACATGCTTAAATCACTCTTAAGGGCATATATATATATATATATATATATATATATATATACACACACACACACACACACACACACACACACATATATATATGTATGTATGTATCTAAATATATATATACACACACACATATGTATGTATGTATGCATCTATATAGATATATACATGTATATACTTATATATGTATGTATCTATATATATACATATATATATATATATATATGTATGTGTGTATATATATATATATATATATATATATATATATATATATATATATATATATATATATATATATATATATNCTTAATAGCAACTTAATTTAAGCTATGATGGTGTTTGGTGGGATGGTTTTGAAATTTTCTATTTTTGACCTCTGAATTTGAGCTCAGACATGGAAAAAGGAGGCTAGAAGATGGTGGGGATGAGCTTTGTAAGGTTGATGGAAGGTCGAGGAGCAATTTGGTAGGGTTTCGCTAAGGTCTCAGTGCATCTCCTATTTGGGCCGTGAGGGGCGGTGCTTAAATAGCCATGGCCATGGTGGCTAAAATGACAAGCCATTGGGTGTAGAAGGCTGCGTAGGTGGAGGACTGAGCAACGCAATTCACCAATGGGGGTGAGCCACATCGAGTGGGTGTAATTTAGGTTTGGTTCATTGGGGAGGCTTCTAATTTTTGAGCTTTTCAGCAACTAGGCCAACTGGCCAAGGCTGGGGTGGCAACTAAGTTCTGCAGGAAGCCAGTGGAGAGTTTAAATGTGTTCAAGATGGAGGTTTAATCATGTGATGACAAGGTTAAGTCACTTAGATAAAGTTAGGAAGAGGCTCCTCAATTTGAGGGACCCTTGATCCATGTCACCATCTTTAGGGTTCTTAATGTAGTGATTAACATCCTAGATGACTAACTAAGGCAGGAATGGATTAAGCATGAGCTAATTCCAAAGGGTTAGGTTAATTTGGAGTTTTGGCTAAAAATTAGGGTTTGGACTAAAGTTGGATTTAGGCGTAGCTTGGGCTTGAATCCAAACCAATTTTGAGTAATTACAACTTTGCCCCTAAATGTATCTTTGGGGTTTGACTTGAATTTTGCCTTAATCATTTCATTTCATGTATTATTTAGGTTTAACTGTAGGGTTTTAAAAGTTTAATTTACTATTTTTGATTAAGTTTTGGAAACCAAGGGCTAAAATAGTTTTTCTACTTTTACAAATATACTCCTTGGTTTTATTTGATTTTTACGTCTTAGTGGGTGAAAATGTTATTTTAGTATAAGGGGAATGAAGGGAGAGAAAAATGCATATTTGCGGGCAGTTGGTGCATTGCATTTAATTAAATAAAATAATATTTAAGTAAATTAATATTATTTATAACTTAACTATTTAATTAAAATTTAATATTTCCTTAAATTTATAAAATTTTATAAAAAATTAATTGAAGTATTATACTAATGTAATTATAATTGAATTAGTATAAAGTTTACCGTCTGTTATGTTCTTTTTATTTTCCAATTGATTCCATAATTTTGTGATTTTTATTTTAATTTTTATATTTATTTTTGGACTAATTATCATTTTCATAAAAAAAATTACGATTTTCATTTTAGATGGTGTTCTATGTTCCTGGAAAAAAACGGGTCATGCTCTCATGGATAGAGAGCACACTATATTCAAATTTAATAAAATTTTGATTTAAAAGTAAATTTTAATAATTTTAGTTGATTAAGGGTTTAATTATTTTTTTAATCAATTATAAGATAATTTATTTAAGGTTATTTTTGTTAATTTTTTCATACTTCACTGAGTTCATGACATTTTTATTTGGTTTTTCTCATTTTTATTTAATCTTATAAGGATTTAAATTTCTAGAATTAATTAGGCTGAAAAATTCTGAATTTTATATTTAAAATGTCTGTTGAGTCAGCTGGTGTGTCAACTTCGTTGTCCCTGAAACTCTACGTGTTGCTTCGTAGTTGGGTGCACTTTTCATGTATGCTATCATGTTGGCTTCAAATTGTTGCTTGCTCGATCTCGCACTACTCCATTCGATCTGATCATGTCCATTCATTCTAAATATACAAGAAAGGATGGCATCGGTTTATCGTCCCCATGGGGATGAAGTACCAAGGCCATCAAAGATACCAAGCTTGTTTTGACCAATCCATCACACTAAATTCAATTCTAATTGATGCTAAACATTAATCCCAGCCAAACAAACAAATCCAAATGACTAACATGAAATGAATTGAAAATTTATTTCACAAAAAAAACTAGATCCAAGGGCCCTTGCTATGCATTTGGCCATTACCTTTGTCCGAGAGATTATGTATTCATTGGGTTGATAAGAGACAATCATCACCTTGAGCCCACACACCTTATTACTTTGATTTGATTTTAAACTTCCTCTGTATATGAGTTTGACAAAAGCTCCCCATTTTTGGTCTAAGGACTACGGAATTAACAATTTAAATGGGAAAATGGTCTGTGAAGCTTTAGGAAGCTATTGGGATGGTTGATTTGGAGTTTTAGTGAGTTTGAATACAAGGTCATTAGAGGTCCTATTACAGTTTTGTGAAGTTAGAGGTCGACAATGGTGGAAACGTTCTGGAAAGGATGGGGAAGTGTTGCTGAGGAATGTTGAATTGCTTGATAGTAAGAAAATTAGAATTTGGTTCAGGGAATAGAGAGTGTTGGACAACGTTTGGTGAGCTCTTAATTTTTAGCTATTTATGACTCTGAGGACGCTGTGTAGAGCTTGGGATTGCTGGGGGATCCTTTGGAGTGAGTGAAGCGGCCTGAGACGGGCTTGGGCAGAGCTTTGGGTAGAGAAAATGGTGAGCTGATTGAATTTGGTGGGCTATAAAATTTGGATGGTCTCATACGTCCAAATTTGGTTTTAATATGGTCAATTGATTTTAGATTTTTGGTTAATTTTAATTTTCATAATTTTAATGAGTGGTTATCAACTTTGGACGTATGAGAGTGTTAGTGGTGTGATTTCTAATTTAATTTACTTAATTTTAAAAAAACTTGGATTAATTAAATTTGGTTTTTCTTTTTTAATGATTTTACTTATAATACGATTAATGATGACATTTGATTTTTTTTTATGGCTTAATTCTTATTTAACTTTGGTAGGGTATGAATATGTTGATTTTCATTAACAATTCTAATGAATTATGATTAGTTTTAGCAAATTTAGTTGGATTAATTTGAAGTTGATTCCAACGCATTTAATTTTCTAGTGAGATTGATTGAAATTGATTTTACTTCGTTTAACTATATTTTAGAAAATTAATCGTAATGGATATTAATAAGCCAAATTCAATGGGCTTAAGTTTAATAGAATTAATTTTTGCTGAAATAATTTTTGACATATTTAATTTTTTTTTTGAAATTAATCTTAATGGATTTAGCTAAAATTGGTATTATTTTATTTTATTTTATTTGAAATTGACCTTAGAGGGATTTTATTTTTGATAATGATTTTAATGAATTTTTGAAATTTTAATTTTGATTTGTGCAATTACAATTTTAATTTACATTTTGAATTTTAATTGGTGGTATTTTCATTTTATCTTTTGTTTTTTAAAAAATGAGCCTTATTTCTTCCCAAGTTGAGCCTCACACCTGTTATGCTCTTTTATAACCAAAGAAAGGGCTACCCAATAAGTTGAAAAACAGAAGTGGAAAGTATGCAAGTCTCTAGGTTCAAAGGGTTGCTTAGGGCCTTTCCAACCATATGGATACTCAACTTATGTCTCAATGACTTGACTTTAAATAGCTCAACCAAAGCTTAAGAAATTGATATATGAAATCCTAAGGAGTGTATAAATATTCAAAATTCCTTTTTTGGTTTTTGATCCACCATTGGTTTTCTAGAAGATCCATTAAGAAACATTAAAGTTATTTCTAAACTCCATAGAGATGAAGGATAAGAGGATCTCATATACAGATGAGGTTAGCAACATGTTTCAAATCAAAGGTGTTAACTTCAGCTGTAGGGTGATTAATGCTCATGTTAATCTCCCCTACAGATAGATTGGAATACTATGTAAGTGATTTCATGGTGTTATCCCAAAGGTTAGCCATTTTTAATGGTGTCTCTCATATATTTTATGATCCTGCTAAGTTGTTTAAAGGTTCTCTCAATTTTTTGATCAAGTGGCAGTAGCGCATCTAGGCTACTTCAACTCATAAAATTATGAGTGAGCAAAGGTGGGTGTTTTTTGCTAGCACATAATGTGATAAAGATACATAAAATGGGAAAGAACAGAAGGTAAACTTGGTGAAAAGAAAATATGCCAAAAAGGAGTTGATAGAAAAATTGCTTTATATATGTGCTTTTGGCTTTTTGGCTTTTTGGAACCTAAAAAAAAATAGTAATGCAACTACAATCACAACACAAACAAAAATAATATAAAAACATGTCGAAAGCATGAAACATAAAATATCAATGCTAGACTCTAATTTGTTCATAAAGTTTTCCTAAGAGGCAAGAAATTGTTGAACATCTTTCCTCGGTAATGGAACCAAGGACTTGATGGCTAAAAATAACTGTGAGGTACATCGGCTGAGTATGCAAGTATACATGCTAACTAATATATAGATTTTGGAGTTCATGCATTGATATTATAAAAAAGGGTTAAATTGCAATCTTAACAACTGAATCTGTAGTTTACAAACCTATCGAACATAGTTTAACACGATCATAATTGTAAGAGTAAAAAGCTAAAGTCCTAATAAAGATAGTGAGTGAAATAGAAAATAAAAAAATGACTCGACAAGCATATAGGAATCTTTAGTGATTTAAGAGGGAGTAAGGCTCAAGATTCATGATTCAAGTGCAATGTGTACACTTCATGCTCCTTAAATTCTCATTTATGATAGATGTCAACTAGAGATATTTATCTTCGTAGCATATGCCTAGGACATAGGAATAGTTGGAAAATATTTTACAGTTAAGCGGTACTTAGTCATGCAACGTTTCCCAGACTCATTGGATGCCATATCTTGGTTTTAATCCCATAATGGAAATATGCCTATTCCATTAGGTTAGCTTTTGTTAATCTACTCATTACACCATGAGATGGTTAAAAGTCTTAGATTAAAAATGCTTTTAACATTCTACTATCAGT
>NEWO01000442.1:404261-464120 GCA_003013225.1 Phalaenopsis aphrodite | reverse complement strand
CTATTGTTCTCCGGGAGTGCTCGGAGTTTTCCACCACATTTTAGCTAGTCGAGGTCTTTATTTCAAGTTGTGCGTTGCAGGTTTAAGTACTTTATGATGCTTGCCGTGTTGCTTCTCTCAATATGGACTCCGGATTTTTTGGTTGAGGATCATTGGTTTACACCTCTCATGGCGATTTTGTAATCTCCTTTCTATGTTCTTGTCGGGATACTTTTATGTTTTTGGGTATGATATACCCATTTTGCTCTTATTTATTTTCTATGTTTTCTTTGTTGTGTGGATTTTTTTTACGGTAAAAGGAACCTCTAGGATGTCTTGGCTTTCACTTGGTTTTGAGCAGGGATCCTATTTCCTTATTCCGTTTGTAACCTCATTTTATTTTAACGCGTAGGGAGTCACGAGTTGCTTTTATTATTATTATTATTATTATTATTACTATTATTATATATATATATATATATATATATATATATATATATATAGTTTTGAAAAGTGATATTTTAATTTTTGAAAGTATGAGGCCAAACTGATCTCATATACGCAAAAGTTGAAATAAACGAGCGCAACACCGCAAATAATGTACCTATCCAGGCGAATAGGCACATTACTTGATAGTAAGACCCGATTAAATAAACTAAGGATTTCATGATATCCGTTTTGGTCTGCAAAACATATTATGTCAACCAAAAAGTTCCCCTAATTAATATAAAAGATTAATTAGGGTTTATATTAAACTGGGTTCCAAAGTTCCCTATAGAGGTAAACCCTTATAGTTAATTACATCTTAAGTGACTGAAGTCGCTCAAGAATACTATCAATTCAGATCAGTGGTATTACCTTCAAGCATTTCAAAGCTTAAGTTTTCAAGATTAAACATTGGAAATTTAAAAGGGAATGTGTCAAATAGGAACAATTATTTTTAGGAATCTAAAGGAATGAAATGTAAGAGATGCCATTGATCCGAGAGAAACCCTGGTGACTTCTTAAACTATCTTATTGTTTGGCTTCAATTTTGAGAAAAAATACTTGATGTTTCATCCTGACAACTCTATTATTTAGGACTTACACTTGTATGACACAGTCATACAAATAGTCTGGAATATAAGAGTGTCTATGTTGTAACAAATGACGACCTCGGAGCCTAAGGTGAGTTAGGGCTTAAATTGCACAACATGGCTATGCAAAGACTTAACTATGAATGAGGATTTATGTCGTACTAGTCGAGTTAGCCCAAAATCATATGGCTTGTTATTTAATTCTAAGGAGAGATGTGCTGCTGTAGATCTGGTTGCTCTCTCAAGATTGTTCTTCCGCATATTCTTTTTGTGCTACCTATGATGTTAGTTCCAAGCTCCTCATTGATGTGACAACTTCAGGTTCAAGGTTTAAGGTTTTATAGTTTATGTGACGAGTTTTATTATTAATTAAGTGTCTTGGGGGGGAGGGGGGGTAAAGTTGATTAGATTGATACCAGTTAGGATCTCACGGTTCCCTTATTCAAATACTACTATTTTGTTTTGAATTTACTTAGTCTAAATAAGTGGTTAAACTCATTTAAATTGCAGAGATCTCGCTAGGAACAATTGGTTACCTCATCCGGGGGACTCCCGTAAATTCAAAAGGACGTATTATGTTATTAGTTTTTTTAAGTGTTGTTTAATTTTTGAAAAAGTTTATCTTAATTTTCAAAATTGTTGTTTTGGCTTTTGAAATGTGTTTCAACCAAGCATGTATAATACATTAAAGCAGCAATAAATTGTTAAAACAATCACAATAAATAAACTGTAAATGTGTAATCTTCTCGTTGCTCCTACAAAAATTTTAGCATTCATAATCATTTATATATTGTAAAGTGAAAGGTAAGAGTAACTACTAAGTAGCAATGAAGCCTTAATGGTTTAAGTTCAATTGTTCTTTAAAATATCCAAAAGATTATAAAAATGTTCGGGGCATAGCCCTAAACGACTCTCAAGAAACCTTTAGAGTATCTCGAGTTCATTTGAACTTATTATGTTGTTGAGTAGATCACTTCGAGGTTTGTTAGGTTTAACCTGTGCTCAGTGTTATATCTTTGTTAACCCATGAGAGGGGTCAAGCAAGCTTGATCTTGTAGTGTTGGAAAGTGATTAATTATGGTTCATTTTCTTTATGTTAAACTTAGCTCACTACAATGCTCAAAAGACACTCTGGGTAAATGTGTAATTTTAGAAAAAGTCATATTAAGAAGATTTAATTAAAAGATTAGCCTATGACTCAACCATTGGTTTGGGATTTTAAATTAGTGGATTATTGACTTCCTAACGTATGTCCCAAATATTTAAATCATTTAAGTCAATTTCATCTTCCAATATTCAATAATTTGAATAATTACATTTATACCCTTCTTTTCTAAAAATGTAGGTTAATTGATTTATACCTCTTACCCTCATTTTTCAATCACCTTAGAATATTGCTTAGGCTCAAACATTACCTTTTAAACCCATAACTCAGCCTAAATTTTAATTCGGGGGTGAAAGGATGGAAATTACAATTTTGCTCCTATGGGTCCTCTCTTCATAAGTATTTTCAATTAATTTAAATGGGCTTGAAAATTTGTTGACCTATCTCTCATTGGTTAATTAAGGTACCAGAGAAGAAATCATATTTTTCTACCTTTTATTTTACTTTCTATAATTATTTTAGAACAAAAATGAGAATTTCCAAAGTTAATTCATTTAATCAACCAAAGTAAAGTTTATGTCCTTTGGAAAATAATTGAATGTTCACCTAGGTAAGAGGACCACTTGGGTTAAATTCCATGAATTTTTGAATTATATTTTAATTACTATTATTATTTGTTTATTTTGATGGTTAATAAAATAGAAAATGTATTTTATTTTTAAAAATTAATTTTATATTTTTCATTTATCTCTCTNTGTCCTTTGGAAAATTATTGGAAGTTCACATAGGTAAGAGGACCACTTGGGTTAAATTCCATGAATTTTTGAATTATATTTTAATTACTATTATTACTTGTTTATTTTGATGGTTAATAAAATAGAAAATGTGTTTTATTTTTAAAAATTAATTTTATATTTTTCATTTATCTCTCTAACTTCAATAAACTGAGCAAAATTCATTTTATATATTTTTTATATTTAATTTTTTAAGAATTATTTTAGTGAGAAATTAAGGAAAATACTTTTTTAAGCATTTAAAAATACATAAATTTATTTAGAAAATTAGAAAAAATATTTTAATTGATTCCAAGTCAACGAAAAACAATTAGAGACATTTTGGTGTATTTTTGTGATTTTTTTTTGGAGTTTTTAATTATTTTTAAATCAAAAAATAGCCAAAAAAATAGACTATTTATTTTATTATCAATTATATTTTTTTTGGATACCTATCGTCACAAGGAACACTTCAAACCACTTTTATAATTTTTTTATTTATATTTTAATTATTACAATTTTTTTAGTGCAAAAATCACATTATCTTTGAAAAATAGACTTTGATGATCAAATCAATTCATATTCACTTCAAATTTTTATAGAGGCTTCTCACAACCATTATTTACAATGTGGAATAATTTATAATACTTGGGATAATAATTTTTTTATTTAATTTTTTATGGGTTTTAATGACTTAAATTAAGAAATTGTATTTTAAAAACATTTAAACTTAGGCTTTAATTTTCATACACTCCTCTAACCATAGTGAACCTACCAAAGCAAACCCTATATTTTTCTAATTTTTATTTTAATTTATATTATTAATTTAATCAAAAGGGTGACTTGACTCTGGAAATTATGGTTCACCATGTTAGAAATGCTCTCTGACTTTGGAAAAATCATAGAACTTTTCCAATCATAGAGAGAACAAACCCTCAAAGTTTTATTTTATTGTGATTAATATTTAATTAGTTATGATTTAATGAAGGTTTAGGGTATTTAATTATTTTAAAAAATATAAATTAAATAATTTTGATTTTTGGTCTACATGATTTTCTTCTATTCACTGAGCATAAGAGTATTTTTATTTTATTTTTCTGATTTTTCCACAGCAAGTTATGAGTTTTTGAATTTTTCTAAATTAATTAAATAAAAAAGCCTGTTTTTCTATGTATCCACCTCGGAGCCAACACGACCTGCGACCCGTCAAAGCCCCATGCGTGATGTGTATTAGATGCCACCTTCTCAGTCAGCTGCCATGCGTACACGCTTTATGTTCTATCTGATCTGTCTGACCGATACACACGCGATCGGAGGGCTCTTGGTCATCGCCCCCAAATGACCTAACCCGTAAACCGTTCATTTTCTAAACTTAATTTCTCCCTCTATTCTCAACTAAATCATGCAAGGTTTGTTCCTTCACCATCATCTACTGAAGGCGAACAATTCTATACGGTTGCATGCTCATGAAATCAAACGTCTTTTCATATTTGGTGAAACCAAGCCAAAAATTATGGTTGGTTGTTTATACCTTTGCCCAAGAGGTGAGACCTTGATTAGGTGCTTGCAGAAGCTTCAGTGAAGTCCAAAAAGCCTCCTTGAAGTGTCACCTTCCTCTTATATGATGTATAGGAAGGAATTCAATCGAAGGGTGGCACAGACTTGGTTTAGCTCTGTGGCAGAGGGCTCAAATGATGGGGCTTTTTGTAGGGAACTTCCTCTCTTGCTTTGGTGAAGGTTAAGAGTGAGTTAATTTGGGAAATTGATTAAGTTGGACAGATGGCTGTGTAAATTCCTGATTTTTGAATTTGAAATTAGGGTTAATCAGTGGGAATTATGACATGAAAGTGGTGAGGATTGCCTTCTTAGAGTTGTAAATGGTTCTATTGAAAATTTGGCAGAGTTTTGTTAAAGTTTTAGCACAGTTGTCTCTTTTGCTGTGGGAGGTCCTCCATTTATAGAGGAGGCACTTGTGGCCAACAGGGCATGCCAAGGCGGCAAAGCAGCTTCTTAGGTGGAGGAAAGAAAGGCTGTGATGGCGAATTGGAGTGAGACAACTCATGTGAGTTGAATTTTGGGTTTTTACCATTTGGACCCTCTTGGGCATGAGGTTTTTTTTATAGTTGAGGTGGCCTACTGGTTAGGGTCAGGTCACCTCTGAGCTTAGAGAGGTCAGCGGGATTGAGTGGTTAGCTCAATTTGGTTTTAGGTAAGCCCTAAGGCATTGATTCAAAGGGGAAGTGAGGTTTGGCAAATTAAACTAGGGTTGGTTCGTCCCCTTTGTCCAATGGTTAGGTCTGGTTCTAAAGTGGTTATAGTACTGGGGCCGATGCTAGGGAAGATTTGGATGAGGTTTAAAAGGCTGGCTTGGTCATGAGAGAGAGAACTAGATGTATCATGAGGAGGGAAAATCCAAGCGAAGAAGGGAGAGGGAAGAGTCACCTCTTATTACCATTTTTAAAAATTTTAACTTTGTTAAGTCCATGTAGGGCTCCATGGGACATGTCATGCTATGTAAGATACTATGGGGAACTTTCATGCAAAAGGAAATTTATTTTTATGAAATTTTTAGGGAGAAGATGCCATCATGCCCAATTTGGATAAAAGCTCATGTGTATGCATGATATGATTGTTATGATAAAATAATTTAAATTAAAATGAGATGATGAGGTGATGCAGGTAGATTTAGTGTGTTAATTTTGTAAATATTTTTCAATATTAGGCAGATACAATAGTAAAAATGTAATTTAATCACAACAAAAATAACTTTAGTGAAAATAATTTTATCCTTTAAAAAAACTTTAAACTACCAAATACCCTAAAAATAACACAAGTATGCCTATTGCTTAAGTAATAACAGGCTCTAATTGAGTCCTAGAAATCGATCCCACAGGGAAGTCAGAAATGCTTTAAAGTAAATTCTTAAAATAATAATGTAAACTATAATTTTAAACTACAAAAGTGAAGTACAAAATTTGAATCTAAAGTAAATAAGTAATACTAAATTAAATGCAGTTAAAAGAATAAGTTAATTAAATTAATTGCTAAACTTTCAAAAGTAAAATTTACAAAAACTAAGTACATTTTTTGTGTTTAAGAGTTCAAATTTAAGAGAGCATCCTTCTCCTTTACAATGACTATATGGTCTGTGAAGAAATTAAAATCATTTGAATATATATATATATATATATATATATATATATATATATATATATATATATATATATATATATATATATATATATATTATTTTGTGCCAAATAAGAGCAATCATATTGTTTACACTCTTTCAAGTACATAAAGAACATTGACTAATCTAGAGTTTGCTTCCTAATTCTGTGGTTTGGCTGGGAGGATACCGGCTGCCACTTCAGAGCTCCCACTACTCTCTCATCTGAGGGCTAACAATCTCGCATTAGTTTTCAATCCACTGAACATAATTAAGGATTTTAATCTATCACCTTAAAATCTCCAATTTTGCATCCAAAAAAGTATATTTTCCTATTTATTTTCATTTAACCCCATGGATGACATCCTCTCCCATGGAATTAAATGTGATTCTTCCCATGTTGTAGAAATCATAGTCATTACGGAACATATGTTTCTTAACATATTTTAACATTTCAATTCGTCAGATTGAAAAGCAAATGAAGATCCGAGTTCAAATCATCACAAATTATTGACATTTAAAATTATATAAAAGAAAACCAATTCTTCATAAAACCATAATTTAAAGTAGGGAGAAGGATAAAAAAGACAACTCAGACTTTATGAGAAGGATACAACAAAACACAGATTTCATATATAGAAACAAGTTTACAAAAAAAAAAAGAAACAAAAGAACACAACTGATCTCACAATCCTTCCCAAGAGAATCCCTAGAAGTTCTCTTTAAGCACTTTCCCTCTTTACAAGCACTCTCAATTCTCTCTTAGAAGTGTAAGGAAGAAGAAATATCTCACCATCCATCTCTTCTTACAATCCTTGAAGAAAATATCCAATCCCTTGACTTTCTCTCTCTCTCTCTCATGTCAATCTCTCTATTCAGCCCCCCTCTCGCTCACACTTTATTCCTCTCTTTCATTAGAGGCTGTCTCCCTCCAAAAAGAATTCAAAATGCCCTCCAAAATTCTCTCTAAAAGTCAACTCTTTTGAGTTCAAAAGACATGTCTATTGATCTAAGAGACATATTCTTCATAAAAGAACATTTCAAAGTCTCTAAATGCATTGAATCATTCTATGGGGCATTTAGAAAAAGTGTCTCTTTCAGAATTCGTGCAAAATTCGTCTCGAACCACCTTAATCCGCAAAAAGTCATCTCTGGCGCTTCAGACGCTTCAAGCGCCAACTTCCTTAAGACTGTGCTACTCTTGGTTTTTGCACTTTATGCTCCAAATCTGCCGCTTCTGGCACCAACTCTTTGTCAAATGGTGCTTGAGGCGCCAGTTTGGGCGCTTCAAGCACCAGAATCCCAAAATTTGCTCTTTTGACTCCAAATTTAGTCATTTTTGCTACTTTTGCTCCAAATGCTTAAAATTTATATACCTACAACAAAAATATTAAAAATACCCTTCTTTAAAGTAAAATATTACAATAAATAAGCATAAAATGTATACTTAAAACAACATATTATTTTGGTGTATCAAAATCTCCAAAACTTAAATGTTACTTGTCGTTAAGTGACACTTTTACTACATAAAAGCATATGAATTAAGATAGAGATTAACTTACAACTTTTGTACGTTAGTTTAAATAAATAAAATAGTAAATTTTAAGAAAAACCTTTAATAACTTAGATTTAAATTCTAAGTCTAAGAGTAATTAGTAATAAATTTAAGATTTCTAAATCTTCATTCTTTTTAAGAAGAATTGTACTTTGTTATATCAAAGATACTTAGAACATTCATAAGAAAAAGAACTTCATGAAAACTTTACTAGTAATGCTGCTAATATTCTAATATAAGCTTAGAAAATATAATAAAACATTTTTCTTAAGTTGATTCAAGTGAAGCAAATTTTTGATTAGGCATCTCTTCACTTATTTTTTTTTCTTTTTCTTCTCCTTTTTCTTTTCTCTCTCTTTTTTTATTTTATTTAGGATATTTTCAATCATTTCTTTTCTTTCTTTTTCAAGTGAGGATTACTATATCAAGTGAGGATTAAATTCATATTAATTTATGATTTTTCATAAAGTTTCATTCTTTTCTTCTTACATGAAATTCTAAAATTCTTANACCCTTTTGAGTTCAAAAGATATGTCTATTGATCTAAGAGACATATTTCTTCATAAAAGAACCTTCCAAAGTGTCTAAATGCATTGAATCATTCTATGGGGCATTTAGAAAAAGTGTCTCTTTCAGAATTCGTGCAAAATTCGTCTCAAACTACCTTAATCCGTAAAAAGTCATCTCTGGCGCTTCAGACGCTTCAAGTGCCAACTTGCTTAAGACTGTGCTACTCTGAGTTTTGGCGCTTTATGCTCCAAATCTGCTGCTTCTGGCACCAACTCTTTGTCAAATGGTGTTTGAGGCGCCAGTTTGGGCGCTTCAAGCACCAGAATCCCAAAGTTTGCTGTTTTGACTCCAAATTTAGTCATTTTTGCTACTTTTGCTCCAAATGCTTTAAATTGATATACCTGCAACAAAAATATTAAAAATACCCTTCTTTAAAGTAAAATATTACAAGAAATAAGCATAAAATGTATACTTAAAATAACATATTATTTTGGTGTATCAAAATCTCCTAAACTTAAATGTTACTTGTCCTCAAGTGACATTTTTACTACATAAAAGCATATGAATTAAGATAGAGATTAACTTACAACTTTTGTACTTTAGTTTAAATAAATAAAATAGTAAAATTTAAGTAAAACCTTTAGTAACTTAGATTCAAATTCTAAGTCTAAGAGTGCTTAGTAATAAATTTAAGATTTCTGAATCTTCATTCTTTTTAAGAAGAATTGTACTTTGTTATATCAAAGATACTTAGAACATTCATAAGAGAAAGAACTTCATGAAAAATTTACTAGTAATGTTGCTAATATTCTAATATAAGCTTAGAAAATATAATAAAACATTTTTCTTAAGTTGATTCAAGTGAAGCCAATTTTTGATTAGGCATCTCTTCACTCATTTTTTTTTTCTTTTTCTTCTCCTTTTTCTTTTCTCTCTCTTTTTTTATTTTATTAAGGATATTTTCAATGATTTCTTTTCTTTCTTTTTCAAGTGAGGATTACTATATCTAGATAGGCTTTAATAATTTTGAACTTCACTATCCTCTTCTTAAAGATAAATTTTTTTACATTTCTTCACTTTTATAAATTCATATTAGTTTATGATGTTTCATAAAGTTTCATTCTTTTCTTCTTACATGAAATTCTAAAATTCTTAATACTTCACGAAATACATTTTCCTTTACTTTAAATAAAAAAAAACATAGTTTTATCTTATAATACCAAACATCTTTAACTTAAAATTTGACCTTCATTATTAAAAACTTTTACCTAAATTTATCATAATATTCATAAACATAAGTATAGTTATTTAAAGTTAAATCTTAATATCCCAGGGCATGTCAAATTAATTTTAAAAATATAGTTTATTGAGGACAAATAAACTTTAGATTTCTTCTTTTCAAAAGAAAATTTTCTTTCCCCCAAACTTAAATTTTTAAGAAATTTAAAAATGTGTTGGTACAAAATTTAGATCGTGAAAGAAAACACTAAATGCATGAAAATAAAAACTAACATGTTAGGATTTATGAGTACGAAATTGGGCTCTGGCCTACTGTAGGTATTAACTTAAAAAATGCATACAGACTTTAATGCATTAAAGAAAACATAATATATTTTAATGGATTTACTAAAAATTAAAAATAGGAAACAAAAATCGAAAATACAAAAAATGCAGAAAAAGTAAAAATCTACAATTACTATTACAATTTAAGTCCACAACGCATCATTAAAATGAAAGTTCTTACTACAACAATTTAAAATTGATAACAAATAACAACCAATAAAAATATCAAACAATCATCAAAACAAACTAATTCCTAAGATATCAATCTTCATTGGCTTCCTCATCATCATCTTCTTCTTCTTCTTCTTCTTCTTCATCATCATCATGATCTGGAGCATAAGGAGTGAAGCTGGGGCAAGTTGGAAATTCCACATTATACTCACCCCTTAGTAATCTAACCATAACCTCCTGATAAGCTATATTATGTCGAATTCTCCTCTTCTTATATTCATCATTGTAAGCATTCCTTGCTTCACTTCCTCCAATCCTATTCTGCATATTCACAATATCCATTTGTTGAATCATGATCTGTTCCATAATATTTTAAAGTGAAGCAGAGCGAGAAGTAGATGCCCCTGCAACTGATGTAGAAGGTCTATCACTACCTCCACTCTTGGAATCAACAAGTGATTCAACTATTTGAATTGTATGCTTCCCAATAAGATTTTGTGGCTGGAGCATTTCCTCATTTCTATTGGACTCTACCATTGATTGCTCAGATAAAGTAAAAATTAGGGCAGGGCAACCCAAAGCACTAGCTGTAGAACTGCTAGCTATACTCCGAGCATGATGAACTATAAGAGCACCAACATCTACTGCCTTCATTTTCTAAATGCAAAAGTTTAACACAATTCTATCCTTTGATACTTCACTTAGATGATTTGTTGGCAGTAATTTAGCAGAGATGAAGTGGTGCCATACCTTTGACTGAATAGTCATCAGGGAAGCAGAGAACATAAATTTCTTATTATTTTAATCTTCCATTCTCCTCTTCCATCAGTGAGAAAGTCAATCACTTCATCAAGTGATAAATCAATCATCACAAATTCAGCGTATTCAGAATGAAATGCATTTCTCAGCCCATAAAATGCATTGATCCTTTCTATAGAAAACTTAACTTGCTTACCTCTCACAAGGATGTGATCGTTAGGGGTGAACTTCAAGTTGACATAAAACTCTTGAATCATAGGCACAATTGCTATTACATTGAAGTAGCAAAACCTCTCCCAATTTCTAGAAACAAATAACCACTCAATCTTTCCACTTGAGTTGGAAAATGCCCATTCCTGGATCAGTTTTCTCGATTCCATTTGAGTATCATAATAATGTTGGACTTTAAAATTGAAAAATTTCTCAAGTCAAAATCTCATGTCGGCTTCCCTCTCTTTACTCATGGAGCATCAGAATTTCTATGAAAATCCAAATAAAATCCAAATAAATCACCAAATAAAAAATATAACTCCACAAGTAAAATTATTTGATAAGAAACTTTTCACAATGGATTTTCTTCAAGCTTTTCCATCAAAACTCCCAAATTTCGAATCTTCCATAATGTAGGAAAAATCCATGGTGAAAATAAAAAATTTCTAATTTAAAATGAAGCTCTTACCTAGAAAAGATGAAATCTAAGATCTTTGGCCTCTGAAATCTTCTCTATTGCACACAATGTGAAGCCCTAGGTCACAATTCAGAGGTAGGAGATGACCGAAGAAGTTAAAATGGAGTTTTATTGGGCGATTTCACAGTTTTTAGGCAATCATGTGTTTTCAAGAATTTGGCGCTTCAGACACCAATTCAAGCACATCTTGCACCAACTCTCTGTCAATTGGCGCTTCTGGCGCTAATTTGGCGCATCAGAAGCCAATGCCTTAATTTTTTTCAGATTTCACTTTCTGAGAAAAATTGTTTCGTGCCGCTTTACGTCAATCTCTAATTAAGTCAAATAAAACTTTATAGTCATAATTAAACACTACTTTAAAACCAAACTTTCAAAAACAATACAAATCTCACTTATATATATATAAAATTCACGCTATTACAAACTAACAATTTTTCAAGCCAACAAACATCTAATTCAGTGTTCAAAGCAAACAAAACATCCTAACACTGAATTCTAAAACATTGAAATACCAAACATAAACAAAAATAGAGTTCATCAATGAAGGTAAATGCAATCTAACACAACAATATAACTAAAACAAGCAGTCCTAGATGAACAATTCATGCATAAAGTAAGTTCAAATATCTTCTTCATTCTCATCCTTTTGGATATCTCCCATAGATTGATAGTGTACGTACAAGTTTTAGAAGGGTAGAAAAGGAAATTCAACAGTCGAATCTTCCTCAATCTAAGCATGTTTCTTGAATTTATGAACCAATCCATCTTCAATACGACCAGTTTGTTCCAAATGTTCATTCAACCTCCAATCCAGATGATCCAACATTTCAAAAACATTCTCAATTGCATGCTTAAGATTTTGTACCTCTTTTTCTATATTCTTGATCATTTTCAAAAGTACATTTGAACTGAAGTAAGGCTGAATAGGTGATGAATTCTGAAATGCTTGATCTATCAGTACATTCATATCATTCTCATCTCTCATTCTAATATAATTGCAATAGACTTCTGGGTCCATCGGCTTCCAAGGAAGAATCACTTTCTCCCAACTCTCATAAGGTACTTGCGATTGATTGCATAGTAGGAAAATTGTGGATGGATGTCCCAATCCAGTTACAGATCCATCGACAATCAAACTGAAAATTGATTTCACAATTATTGCACCAATATCAACAGGTTTTCCAGTGTGAATACAATAATCCAGAATATCACTCTCCTTAGTTACCTTAATGATTTTCATAGTGAGAAGTAATTTTGATGCAATAAAGAAATGCCACGGCTTAGATGCAAGATTCAACAATGATGAAGAAAAACTTACATTTCCATCATCTCTGGCCTCAAATTTGCATCTTCATCCGTAAGGTATCGATAGAGTTCATTCATATTATCTCTTGTAGAGGTAAAATTTGCATAATGACAAATAGGAACACTTTCAATCATAAACATCTCGTTTATTCTTGAAAGATTGAATTGCACAAACCTGCCTCACACATAGAAAATTCCATGGTTGATTCCAAATAGATTTGCATAAAACTCCTTCACCATAGGGAAAACCACGGCTGCAGTAGTGTAGCAAAGGACTTCCCAGTGTCTCTGCACAATAATCTCTTCCGCTCAAGTATTCAGTGTGTTAAATCCTCAATTCAGAAATCCCCTTTCCTTGATTAGCCTCTTCTTCACAAGAACTCGATCATGTAGCTTTTGCGCACAGAAACTGATGAAATATCTCTAGTTGAAAATTCCAAATCTCATAGAGTTTTTAGAGTGGGAAGCCATGGGAATTGAAAAATAGTAACTCTTCCCTCGTTTTCCCTCCTAAAATGGAATTTGGAATCAGTTTTTAGGAGTTATAAAAAACTATCAAAAATCTTCTTTTAAAACATTTTAAGTCATTTTTGTTTCCATATCGCTTTAGGAGCCGACTTTGGCACTTCAGACGCCAATCATGCGCCAGTTTAAAAAAAAATTGTCATTTCAATTTCGATCCAATGAATTCTCAATTCTTCCTTAAAATTAAGTGAATAAAGATGTTTCTAAAGATTTTCTTAATGTCAAATTTCTCAAATACACAAAATCTATAAAAGTAAAAAGATAAATATATGTTAAATATTTCAAACAAAAACATAAAATTAAAATAAACAGCAATAAATATGGGTTGTCTCCCACAAAGCGTTTGGTTTAATGTCGTCGGTCTTACATTCCCAGTCCTTATTCTTGGTGACCCAACTTTACAATCTCTTTAAAAACTGATCTTTGACCATCAAAATATGGTTTCAATCTATGCCTATTCACTTTAAATATCCTTCCAGTCCTGGGATCTTCAATATAACAGTTCCATAGAGATAGACTTTTACAATTTTGAATGACCCTTTCCACATAGACTTCAGTTTTCCAGAAAATAATTTTAATCGTGTATTAAATAATAAAACTTCCTATCCAGGCTTAAATTCCTTTTTTATTATTATCCGATCATGCCATTATTTCATTCTTTCCTTATAAATCCTAGCATTATCGTAAGAATCATTTTTAATTTCTTTAAGCTCATTCAATTGCAATAATCTTTTCTCACCAGCATCTTTCAAATTGCAATTGAAGTCATTAATAGCCCAATAAGCTTTATGCTCCAATTCTACTCGTAAGTGACAAGTCTTCCCAAAAATTAATCTATACAGGGACATTCTTATAGGTGTCTTATAAGCTGTTCTGTATGCTCATAATGCAGTATCTAATGTAGCAGACCAATCTATTTTATTAAGATTCACACTTTTTTCCAAAATTATTTTAATTTCACGATTAGATACTTCTACCAAACCACTGGTTTAAGGATGATAAACAGTTACAATTTTATGCATTATATTATATTTTTCCACCAACCTTGCAATTGCTGCATTTCTAAAATGAGATCCTCAATTGGTAATGATTACTCTCGGCATTCCATATCTTGTAAAAATATTTTTAATTAAAAATTTTGAAACACTCCAAGAATCACATTGAGGTAAAGCAATTGCTTCAATTCATTTTGAAACATAATCCACTGTAATCAATATAAACACATTTCCAAATGAAGGTTAAATGGTCCCATAAAATTCAATGCCCATGCATACAAAATTTCAATTTATAAATTAAAATTTAGAGGCATATCATTAATTTTCTAAATATTACCTACTCTCTGATGCCAATCACATGTTTTTATGTACATACTAACATCTCTAAATAGAGCAGACCAATAAAATCTAGATTGTAAACTTTATGAACAGTTCCATCTTTACCAAAATGACCTCCAAATTCTGAATCATGACATTTTTTGGATAATTTCCTGAATTCTTTATAAGGCACACATCATCTCATTACTAAATCATTGCATTATTTATACAAATATGGTTCATCCCAAAAATAAGAATTTACATAGTGAATGAATTTCTTTTCCTGTTATTTTGTTAGTCCATATGATAAAATGCTACTAACAATATAATTCATAATATCAGCATACCAATGTATTTTTCATCTTTTTATAGCATAAAGTTGTTCATCAGAAAAAGTTTCAATAATTTATTTCTCCAAATCAAGTGTTTCTTCCTGTTCTAACCTAGATAGATGATCAACAATTTGATTATCAGTCACTTTCTTATTGACTACCATAAAATCAATCTCTTGCATCAAAAGTAGCAATCTAATTAATCTTGGTTTCACATCCTTCTTTTGCATCAAATATTTAATAGCCGAGTGGTTAGTATGCACAACACATTAAGCTCCAATTAGATATGACCTAAACTTATCAAAAACATAAACAATAGCTAATAACTCCCTTTCAGTAGTGGTGTAATTAATTTGTGCATCATTAAGAGTCTTACTAGCATAGTATATGAATTTAAAAATCCTTTCATATCTCTGTCCAAAAATAGCTCCAATTTCATAATCACTAGCATCACACATTAATTCAAAAGGTTTCTTCCAATCAGGTGTAGCAATTATAGGAGCAGTTATCAATTTTTCTTTCAAAGGGTTTAAGACAATCTTGATTAAAATCAAATTTTGTATCTTTTTCTAGTAGTTGGCATAAAAGCTTTGTAATTTTTGAAAAATCTTTAATATATTGCATGCAACATCTAGCATGTCCTAAAAAAATCCTAACTCCTCTTACAGTAGTGGGTGGAGGTAGGTTTGTTATTACTTAATTTTTTGTAGAATCTACTTCCATGCCATTTTTTGAAATTTTATGCCCAAGCACAATTCCTCCTGCAACCATAAATTGAGATTTTTTCCAGTTTAATACGAGATTAGTCTTTTGATATTGTTCTAAAACTTTCTTTAAATGATTAAGATATATTTCAAATGAAGTTCCAAATATAAAAAAAATCATCCATAAAGACTTCAATCATTTTTTCAATTAAATCACTAAAAATTGACATCATACATCGTTGAAATGTTGCATGTGCATTACATAATCTAAAGGGCATTCATCGAAAAGCAAAAGTTCCATAAGGACAAGTAAATGTTGTTTTCTCTTGATCCTTTGGAGGAATATGCATTTGATGATAACCGATATACCCATCTAGAAAACAAAAATATATGTGCCTAGCCAGCCTATCCAACATGTGGTCCAAAAAGAGTAAAGAAAAAAGCTCCTCCCTGGTAGCAGACTTTAATTTTCTATAATCTATGCAGATTCGTCATCCAGTGACTTGTCTTATTGTATTAATTCATTATTTTCAATTTTCACAAGAGTCACACGTCTTTTCTTTGAAATATAGTGAATTGGACTCACCCAAGCACTATATGAAATATGATATATTATTCTAACAATCTAACCATTTTAAAATCTCTTTCTTGACAACTTTTTTGATCATAGGATTCAATCTCCTTTGAGGATCAGCTCTTGGTTCATGTTGATTTTCCAATAAAATTCTATGCACGAAAATTGAAGGACTGATTCCTTTAATATCAGCTAATGTCCATCAAAAGGATTTCTTATATCTTTTCAATATTTCCAACAACTATTATTCTAGCGTATCAGTTAATTATGAGGATACTATAATAGGTAATGTAGATAAATCTCCTAAGTATACATACTTTAAATGTGTAGGAAGTGTTTTCAGTTCTAGTTCAAAAGATTTCTCAATAGATGAAATAAAATTCTTGTTACATTCTATAGGAACTAAAAATTCAAATTTTTTTTTAACATAATCCAAATCTTCTTTACTCACTTCTGAAAATTCATCTTGATTTTATCCTCATCTTTATATTCCACATATTCTTTTTCAAAATCCTTTTCAAATGTCTTCTTGAAATATTTATGGCTTCGATATTCATTGCTATCCATTTTTAAGCATTCAATCTCTTTCTCTTTTGTAGGGTATCTCATTGATGTTAAAATATTAAATGTAACCTCTTGATCATTAACTTTCATAGTTAGTTCTCCTTTCTGCACATCTATCAAAGCTCTTTCGGTGGCAAGGAATGATCTTCCTAAAATTATAGGAATTTCCTTATCTTTCTCCATATCTAATACAATAAAATCCACAGAAAAGATAAATTTATCAACTTTTAAGAAAGCATATTCTATAACTCATTTACGACAGGTAATCAAACAATCAACTAACTAAAAAATTACAGTTGTAGGTGAAATATCTCCTAAACCTAACCTTCTGAAATTGATAAAGGCATAAGATTAAAACTGGCTCCTAAATGACATAAAGCTTTTCCAAAAAAAATTCTTACGCCAATAGCACAAGGGATAGTAAAACTTCCAGGATCTTTGAGTTTTTCAGAAAGCTTTTTCTAAATCATAACACTACACTCTTTACTAAGTGCAACAATCTCATTATTTATAGACTTCCTTTTTTTTATTAAGTATATTCTTCGTGAACTTCACATAGCTTGGCATTTGTTCTAAAGCTTCAACAAATGAAAGGTTTATCATCAATTTCCTGAATATATCTAAAAAATTTAAAAATTGGTTATCTTTGTTTTTGTGGTTTAATCTTTGAGGGAATAGAAGTAGTGGTCTTTCTACTATGATTTTCATTGGTTTAATAGGACATGCTGACTCAAAATGAAAATCTCCACCTCATCTATTTCAACTTGAACTTCCACTTCTTTTTGAACTCTATTTTTCAATTCTTTTCCAGTTCTTAGTTAAATAGTTTGAATTTGCTCTTTGTTCGAATCTTTAGGATTTATTTCAACATTACTAGGCAACGTTATTAGAGGCCTATTGATAAGTGCAGCAACTATACATCCCAATTGATTTTTCATGTTTTTAATTGCAGCTCCTTGACATTGTAATTGGCTTCCCATTTGCAATATTAATTCTTTCAGTGACAACTTTTTCTTGTTACTCTCCAAATTATTAAAACCTGGAGGGTAATAAAATTTATAAGTTGGATTCCCTTGATTGTTGGAGTTTCCCAAAGGGTTCACAGCTTTGTTTCCCCATTGCGGATTTGCAGCATCAGTTATTATTATTCTAACTAAAATTTGGATGATTCTTCCAACCACAATTATAATAATTGGCATAAAGATTGTTAGAAAGATTATTTTTTGCATTTAAGTTCTCATAAGAAGATTGAGATTCTATCATTTGTCCCAATGAGTTTTCCTCAATTACAGGTGCTGTCTGAGAATACTTCATTTCATATTAATATATCTTACAACTATTTGTGCAGCTAACATAAAGATTGCATCAGAATCATGAACTTATTTTATATTTACCCTTTAAAAGGGGCATTAAAAATTATTAGTAGTCATTTCTGCAATTAAAGCATATGCTTCATTGAATGGTTTTGACATTAGTGATCCACCAACAACAGTGTAAATTATCGATCTAAGAGATCCAACCAATCCATTATAAAAGTTTAAATTATTAACCAATTTAGCAATGCATGGTGTGAACACTTTCTAAAGAGATCTTTAAATCTTTCCTAGGCTTCATAAATTGATTCCACTTCAAACTGATAATAAGATGTTATATAGTTTCTAAGCTTACCAATTTTTGAAGGTGAGAAATATTTAGATTAAAATTTTATTGATAAGTATCCCAAGTTTGGATGTATCCAGGTGCTAACGAGTTTAACCACAACTTAACTTTATCCCTTAGTGAAAAAGGAAAAATTCCAAGTTTGACGGCATCATTTAACACTTCATTATATTTAAAAGTAGACATAATTCTAAAAAACTAGCAAGGTGTAAGTTAGGATCTTCAGTTGGTGTTTCCCCAAAGTAATTATTTTGTACAATTTGGATAATAATAGGTTTAAGCTCAGATGAATTGGCCGCTACAGCAAGGTTTTGTATACTTAAATGAATTTCATCTCTTGTAGGATTAACATAAAATCTTAAAGGTCTTTGATGATGTTCATTTTCATTTTCAACATTACTTAAGTTGCAAGTCATTTTGCTAAAATGATCTATCTTTTTTTGTTGTTTTCAAATTTTTCTAATTGTTCTTTCTAACTTCAAATCGTAAGGTACCAATTCTTCAGATCTTACACTACACATAAAAAAAAAACACAATAAGTATTTTAAAATAAGCAAACACTTTTTTTAGTTTAAAAAAAATACTTTAAATTATAAAATAATTTACTAATACTTTCCCTTTCTTCCCCGACAACGACGTCAAAAACTTGATGCTGGTGGATTTAGTGTATTAACTTTCCAAATATTTTTCAATTTTACAAAATACACACGACAAAATATAATATTAAATATGCAATTTAGTCCCAAAAAATAACTTTAGTGAAAATAGTTTTATCCTTTAAAAAAACTTTAAACTGTTAAATGCACTAAAAATAACGTAGTATACGTATCCCTCAAGTAATAAAGGGCTCTAATGAAGTCGTAGATATCGATCTCACAGGAAAGTTGGAAATGCTTAGAAGTAAATTCTTAAGATTATAATGTAAACTAAATTTTTAAACTACAAAAGCAAAGTATAAATTTTTGAATCTAAAGTAAATGAGTGAATGCTAAATAAAATGCAGCTAAAAGACTAAGTTAATTAAACTAATTGCTAAACTTTCAAAAGTAAAATTTACAATAACTAAATAATTTTTTTGTGGTGAAGAGTTCAAATTTAAGAGAATATCCTTCCTCTTTATAATGAGTATATGGTTTGTGAAGAAATTAAAATCATTTGAAAATATAATTATATATAAATTGTTTTGTACAAAATAGGAGCAATCATATTATTTACCCTTTCCAAGTGCACAAATAACATTAACTAATCTAGAGTTTGGTCCCAAATTTCGTGGTTAGGTTGGGAGGATACCTGCTGCCACTCTAGAGCTCCCACTACTCCCTCACATGAGAGCAAACAATCTCGTATTAGCTTCCAGTCAACTGAAATAAATTAGGGATTTTAATCTATCACCTTAAAATGTGCAATTCTGCACCCAATAAAGTATATTTCCCTATATATTTGCACTCAACCCCGTGGATGACATCCCCTCCCATGGAATCAAATGTGATTCTCGCTATGCTATAAATATCATAGTATTTTGGGAATATATGTTTCTCAACACATTTTAACATTTCAATTGGCCAAATTAAAAAGTAAATGAAGATCAGAGTTCAAATCTTCCCAAATTATTGATATTTAAAACCATATAAAATAAAATCAATTATTCACAAAACCATATCTCAAAGTAGGGAAAATGATAAAGAATTCTACTAAGAATTCATGAGAAGGTTATGAAAAAACATGGATTTCATATATAAAAACAAGTTTACAAAACAAAAAAAAAAAAGAACACAACTTATCTCACAATCCTTTCTAAGCAAATCCCTAGAAGTTCTCTTTAAACACTTTCCCTTTTTACAAGAGCTCTCAATTCTCTCTTAAAAGTGTAATGAAGAAGAAATCTCTCACTTTCCCTCTCCTCTTACAATACTTGAAGAAAATCTCCAAGTTCCTAACTTTCTCTCTCTCTCTCTCTATCTCACGCCAATCTCTCTTTAGCCCCTCTTTCACACACCCTTTCTTCCTCTCTTTCATTAGAGAATACCTCCCTCCAAGAAGAATTCAAAATTGTTTCCAAAATTCTCTCCAAAAGTCAACCCTTCTTAATTCAAAAGACATTTCTATTGATCCAAGAGACATAACTCTTCATAAAAGAACCACCCAAAGTGTCTAGATGCATTGAATCACTCTACGGGGTGTTTAGAACAAGTTTCCCTTTTGAAATTTGTGCAAATTTTTTTTCGAACTGCCTTAATCTGTAAAAAGTTGTCTTTCATGCTTCAGGCACTGGTCCAGGTGCTTCAGCGTTGGTTCTGCTGCTTCAAGCACCAACTTGCTTAAGACCATGTTGTTCTGGGTTGTGGCACTACATGCACCAAATCTGGCGCTTTTGGTGCTAGCTCTCTATCAAATGGCGATTCAGGCACCAGTTCCGGCACTTCAGTCGCTAGCTCTCTGTAAAGTGGTGCTTTAGGTGCCATAATCCCAAAATTTACTATTTTGGCTCCAAATTTTGTCCTTTTTGCTTCTTTTACTTAAAATGCCTAAAATTGATATACCTACAACAAAAACATAAAATTACCCTTCCTTAAAGTGCAATATCACCATAAATAAAGAGAAAATATATATTTAAAACAACATATTGTTTTGGTGTATCATGAGGCATGGATTTTTGTCATGTGGGCTTAACTTAGACCATTTAAAATTAATGTCATGGGCTTTTGAAAATGCATATGGGTACGAGCTTTTAAAGTATGCATGAAGGAATTAAATTGAAATTAACCATGAGCTAATAAAATTGGGCTTAGTTTTGATTGAAATTGAGCTTGAACTTTGAAACTAGGTAGGTTAGGAGTGAATTGGATGAAAATTGGGGGTCAATTTGCTCAATTGGGTGCAAATTGAGGGTTTTGCGCCTCTAGGGAAAATTTGGGAATTTTAGACATTTTTGGTGGATTTAGGCATAAATGGAGACATTGGGCAATTTAAATTGATTTTGGGGACATTTAGAGTGAATTTGGGGATTTTGGAAATTTTTGGAGTAATTTTGGAAAATTTGAGGAATTTTGGGTCAAAAATGGGATTTTGGTTAAAATTGGTCAATTTGATCAAATTGAGCCCATTGCGTGGTTGGAATTGGTTTAATGGAGGTTTGGAATTATTTGGGAGGTTTTGGGAATTTTTGGGATATGAAGGGTATTTTGGTAACTTTAGCAAATTTAGGGGTATTTTGGGAATTTTGGGAAAATGTAGTGTTTTGATCATTTTGGGTAGTTTGAAATGGTTTGTCATGATTTTTGAAGAGAATTTGAGGATTTGGTCCACTTTTGGAAACTTACGGTTCCAGGCCATTTCGGTAGTTTTGGTAAATTTTGGCAAAATTGGGTATTTTATGTGGGTTTAGGGTTTAGGGGTATTTGGTCATGGGTCTTGACCACACTTAACCAACTTGGAGCTGGGCCTTACTAAATGACAATTCCTTCATGAACCTTCACATGTTGGTCCTAGCCATCCTAGCTAAAGGCCAGAGGCTTGGGACCATCCATTAAAGTTTCCAAAAGAGCAAAGGGCAAAAAGGTTCAATGAGAGTAGATTTCAGAGTTTTAGGGCAAGTAGGGAATTTTGATGTGCTTGAGTGTGTGAGAGACCAAACCCTAGCCACCCAGGGTTTTCCTAAGTTTAATAGTCCTATGGAAACTCATCCTTGAATCCTCTCATGTTGGTCTCAACATTCCAAGTGCTAGAGGATCATGACTAGCCATGTAGGGTTTCAAAGAGAGCTAGAAGGTGGTTTGAATTTTTTTGTAGGTGGTTTCCATCTCTAGTCTTTTAGGATAGTAAAAAAATGTCTTTTGACTAGATCCTAAGCACTAAGAAGTGGGAAAGATCTCACAAAAATTGAGGTAAACATCTAATTGGTCAGAGCGGGAAGAACTTAAGTTTTGAAAGTTAACAGGCTGCCATGAAGAAACTATTGTACAAATAATATTTATTGGCAGAATAAATAAAAGCACAATGAAAAACCTCAAATCCTGACAACACAATAGCATTAAGAAAATAACTACCTATCATAAGATAAAAAAATATGGAGTATTTTATTCCAAATAACGAAGAAAAAAATAACATGATGGAAGAAACTTACAACCAAATAGTAATCCCTCTGTAATACAACCAAACTTCTACATGCATTGCAAAACAATCCACAACCTTTCTCTCTAAAATACATAATCTATCAGACACACACAAAAAAATCCTCTCAAGTCACAAGGGAAATATTTCTAGAAGCTTACACCCTCAATAATAAAGAATTAAAACATTAGGAATCAAGTTGGAGACTCCTCTCTTAGCCACTTTGCCACCTCTCTAAGAGCACGTTTGGGGGGAGGGGGTGGCAGTGTGTTGCCACATCGCAATCATCAGCTATGGGTTCGAATATAAGAGAAATTTTAGATAATGTTTGTTACCCTGAGATTTTCTTGTCTTTCTCGAATGATAAAGAGAAAAAAATATCGGGTCAAAAGAAAATGCTATTTTAGAGTTTTATCAACAATTTGCCTGTGTAGGGGGGGATCCAGTATTTTCTGAGTCCTTATGCAAGGAATTACAAAAGAAATTTTTTCAACAAAGACGTGAGTTAGGAATGTTGTAGCTAAAAGCTATGTTTTCCCACTGTATCTGGCTACCTACATTGACTATTAGAAAGTTACAGCATGATTTTTTCAATTTTTTTTGCAATAGCTACCGTAACTTTTGAATTCTTCTTCAGTAGCTTCACAACAACTTCTTCAAACAGTTAGAACTGCCCCAAACAAACCTTAAGTCTCTGCATGACTGAGGTTATGCATTTACTTCCTTTTTTAAACCTCCATCCAGATCTAGCATGAAAGTCACGCCAAGTTGATACAGACTAACAATGACATGACAACACCCACATTCAATGTGACCACGTCATCATAAGAAGGATAAAAGCTTTTATTGGGATCATGACCACACTCAATTTTAGCATAACACACTTCATTCAGCATGGCTACAATAAAATTTGTTGGTTATGTAAACCATACAGAGAAGTTGGTATAATTAAGCTGGCCATATAGAGAAGGCGATGTAATTATTTCATATTTGGGCATGGTTATGCAAGTTTCACTCCCTTTACTTCACTATTTTCTCACTTCAAAACGTGTGTTTCAACCCCTATAACATGTAAAAAACCATAAATAACATTACATAAGAATAAAATATTGATAAATAAGAAAGAAAATGAAAAATTTAATGCAAGAAAAATTCACAAAATCTTATTATATTAACAAGTTTGAGTTCAAATATGTTAGCTTCTACAATATTGTTATTTATACTTTTATGATTTTCATCTACCAACAATTTGGCAAACACTAAGTAGCTTAAGTTGCATTTTTTCTTAATGAGGGTTTGCTTTTCTCCTAAAATATTTTGAACATTTCTAATTTTTTTAACTACTTTTTCATATTTTATAGTCAAACAGTACTAGTTCAACAGATCCATTTCTACACTTGCAACCTAGAACTAACTAGTGATATTAAATAAATTAATAAAACTAATCACCATATACAAATTACTCAAATCTCAACTAAGGAAATATAATGGAGTCTAACACATAAAGAAAATACAAGCCTTGAAATTTTTGGAATTTTTAACAATATAAATGATATAGAAAATTAAAAACATCAAAACACTCTAAGTTTCAAACCGAAACTTAAAAGTTTTCAACCAAAATACTCTTAAATTGAAAATTTACACTTGACCCGTGATGCAATGAAACAAGAATAAATTGCACAAGTTGTATAAAGATTGAAGATTATGTGCATTGATCCAATAGAAAATGAGCTATTTTCCCAAAAAGGGTAAAATTTTTAGTCTACTAATCCTAGGTTTAGTTTGAATGATTGAAATTCTATAAAATATAAAAACATTTAAATGCTAATTTTGTAAATAGCTAAATCAACAATGTTAAGATTTCTAATGTGAATTATATGATTATTTGAATCAGATCATGTGATTTCTTTATATCACTTTAAAGAATTTATAAACTAAATGTTGATAACTTGGAATAAAAACTCTTTATACTATTCATAGCACTAGAGACTCGCAATAAAGTTATGTTTTGCTTAACCTATAAAGTTTCATAGAAATTTCTAGTCTTCTATATTGTTACGATCTTCTATTGACAATATTCTTATTCCACTAGGTAATTGAGGGTTATCATACTCATTCTTCTAGCATATGGTCAATAATTCTAGAGCACAAGGGATTTTAGTATTTTAATTGAGCAGATTGAAAGTAAACATGACACAACAATATGCAATAAATTCAATAAAATCTTATAGAAATCTCATGAAAAGAATATGATTCATCACACATCCAAATTAATGAAGCACAACACAATTAGTTATGAAACATTTTGAGAGAAATTCAAGCAAACTTCTTTAAATGCATAGGTACCTTAACTAAGAGCAATCTCGAGCACCTTGTTCTTAGTTAGGGTGCCTTGGTGCCATAGTTGAAGCTTTGAGTTTTCACCTCCTCCATTATTCACTCACCCTAAGTGGGGTTGTTTGAATGCCTAGGCGTATGGGAGCTGTTTTACACTCCAATGCATTCAAACTGGGAGCCGGAGGGCTTGGTAGCGACTTAGCATAAATTCTCAATATACTTTCCCCCATATTGCCTTGTTACATATATACTGCATGCACAAACAAAAATATCATTATAAAGCATAAAAACAACATAAATAATAAAAAAAAAATAAAAAATATTATGCCATATTTTCTATACATAATCTATGTGTAACTTCATTCTTATTTGTAATGTATATTGGTGATTATATTTTTATAGATTTGCTATTTTTAGATTTAAATACTTATCTGTGATGGGATTCCATAATACTTTTTAATAAGTAAAACTTCTCATAAAGAATGATTAGTGTAAGGGGGAATTTTTTATTTTGAATGAGTAAATTGATTTGGAGTTGTTTTCTAAGACAATTTGGGAGAGATCATTCACTTAGACATAGACAAAGGCTCTAGCCAAATAATTTAAATTTAATGTGTGTTAGATACATTATGTAATATGTTAATTTATATTATTGATTTTAACATATTATACAATAATTGATTTTTAATATGTCAATTTATTTATAAAAACTTACAAAATATTTTTAAAAATTCATTCAACTCCACTGTCTCTTATGCATACAGAAAGCCTAAACATTTTAGTTTGATAGCTTATCACATTATCATCATTATTAACTTCTTGTAAGATCATACTCATCGTACCTTTTTTTTTCTTTTAATCCTTACTTACTCATCATTAATACATATTTCTTAATAGAAGTTTCAATGTCAAATTAGAAGGCATTCATCATAGAAATCCTAATGAAATCTAAACAAGACAAAAATATTATAGATAAGGTGTAATTTTTGGAGATATAATCAAAATAAATAAAAAAAAGACATAAAATAGGATGAAATAATTGACTTTATGGCCATTATTTGTGGATATTACTGTTGTAATAAAATAACTCCTAATGGTTTGTACAGTTTATCATACACTTAAAAAATATATATAATTTATTGCAAGTAGGAAGGGTGCTAAAAAGTCTCCATCTTAGACTTAAATAACGAGGGAATTTTTTAAGAAGAAATATTTCTTAAATTTTTTTTATTATACTCCAATCTAATAATCTTAACATGTATGCAGAAGATAAGAATATAATTATCTTTTAATTCCATCATAAGAAAAAATAGTAATATCTTATTGAGAATATAATCTAATTTTTTCTTAAACTTCCACCCTTATTGGTATATTAAAAATGAGAAGATAATAACAATAAAATTTAGCTTTACAATGTCACAGATGATATTGTTAAGTTTAAGTATGTTAAAATCATTATTATAAAAGAAATTACAAGGGAGATTGAACTTGTGTTAATAGAAATACACCTCATGATCATTGAATGAGTTTAAGATCTTGATCTATCAAGGCAAAAAGTAATGTATTTTCCTAAAAAGTTCACATTACTCAACTCTTGGATTATCAAGTTAGCCATCTATAGGATGGTAGGAGTGATGAGACCAAGCACTTTGAAAAGCTTGGCATGTAGTTAAATAGCTATTTTACCATCTTGAGTAATAGGAGAAAGATAAAACAAGAGGATTAAAGGAAAGTATAATGCTAAGATATAATTTAAAGAACATTAGGGGTACTCATAAGAAACACCAAAGCATTTATTGAATAGGGAATAAAACGAGGAAGAAATTGTCCTATCACTTGACAACCTCATCACCATCAGTATGAAGTTAAAAAATTTACAAAGGCAATATGAACATTTACTCATTATTAAAATACATACTAGATATATTACATAAATCCAAATATTAAGGAAAAAAAATTAAATGTAACAAGGTTGATGATGGGAAAATAGTAAGGTGACTTAAAATGGGAGGAAAATAAAAAGGCAACAATAACGTAAATACACATAAATGAGACTATAAAGTTAAGATCATGCACTAACAATAATTAAATATTATTAACTCAAATCCAATTATAATGAAAAAAACTATTTATTGAATATTTTTTAATCTTATCATAAAGAATAATAATAAATAACATCGTCATTATAAATAAAATTTATTACAAGGAAAAAAAAAGAAAATATGACATATAGTTCCATTATGCTTTTCTAATACTCCACTTAAAACCAATGCATGTTAACCATTATAGCCTAAACAAAAGCAAGGTTATTTTAAAGATTGTGTCTAAAGGCTTTGTTCCAAGGGAGCTTACTTGCATCCCTCATTATATTTTCGATCTTCAAATGTGACATTAGAGGATGCATTGTTAGGATGTGTTTATTGGCCCAATCCAAAGAAACTTCATTGAATGAAATGGTTATGAATTTGTTCGCCTCATTATGCGCAATGAATCAACCTCACTAGAACTAACAATAATATCTATTAGATTTTCTTTGTTTTGTTTTTTAGCAGACAAATTCTTTTTATGGCCATATAAATTTGTGCACTAGCTCAATATTGCAACTACTAAACCTTTGTGTAAATTTCAAGAGAAGCATTATGTTACACCTTCAAAGCTTGCCAACATACCAACATTGAAATACACATGAATGGTAATCTTAATGTGAGTCTAAAAACACATACTAAGAGACATAGTTATGGAAATAATAAATGATTCACCATTAATAACCTCTAAAAGTTAGCTCTCAATAAAGATCACCTCACCTAAAGAAGACTAAACTAAAGTCATCATATTATGAGGACCCCAACTTAATAAGTTCCATAATAGAAATATTCTCCATAACCTATTATTTAGGCTCAAAATTTATTGACTTATATGGCTTTAAATCTATTATTTCCATCACATGTGCCAAATTTAACAAATTCATTGCTTTCATTTGCCTCTCTATCAAATAACAAACTGCAATACTCTAGTGGAGTCTTGGCATTGAAAGTTGAGACAAGAGCACGACTTGGCTATTATAGAATGACGATCTACAATCACGAAGCTAAAAAAATATAGTGAAAATAAAATAAAGGAACCTTAGCATTTAAAAAAAAAATAGTCCACATAAAAATCTTTCAGTTTCTAATAGGTACGAAGTTGCCCATCTATTCTTAAATGATTTGACAATGAGTTCAATTAAAATTTTATTTATATAAATATTTTGTTAACTAGATATGAAATTAATTATATAAGTCTATATCCAAATACTTCTAGCTTATTTAAGAGCACACAGCCAATTATGTGCAATTGGCACTATGAATCCATCGAATGAACTCATAGATTTACAGGGCTTTACTACTATATTTAAAAATTGTGAATCATCATAAGAATTGTAAATTTGCCAACAATATCAAATAGTTCCAAGAGAAAAAAGCTAAGTTTATCAGAAGCAACTCGCCTTCCACTCAACATTCGAGGCAAAGTAGGCAGATTTATTTTTAGTTTTGAAGTATGACAACCTTTTAGAACTCATCTAAAGAAGGAGAAGTCAGCTGACGGCATCGTCTGGGTCCACCCCATACTTTGAAGGTATTAATGTATATTAGATAGAATTAAAGGGCTACAACTAAAAATCATTAATTTATGCCTTGCCTTCGTTAAGTTATATTCTATAATTTGTGTTTTTTTCATTAAATGTAATCATTTTGGTAAGGATATCTCTTCATCACCATCAATGCACATTAGTTTTGAGAGTAAATTTGCGCTACAAATAATTACCTTAAGCTCTCTGCTTTACCTAAATGATTGCCACAAATGATTAGCCTATAACCTAATATGCAGTTAAGTCTTATAGTCGAAATTGTCAACACTTAAGTTTCCAACCTACTCAGGAAAACAAGCACGTATGATGTAGTTTGTCAAATTGTCATCAACATTAAATACACTTACCTCAAACTCATTAAAGATGAAAATGGCACACCTGATGCAATGGAAAAAGTCGAAGACGAACAAATGATTATCATAGATAGCCTCAAGTAAGGGGGCATAGACTTTAATTTGTTTATAAAATAGTGAAAGTGACAAGTTCATGCAAAAGATCTACAATTAACAATTTGATAAATACTTTTGATCATGTAAGAACATTTGTCTAAAATACATGAATTTAATTAGTAATTTATTGATTAAATCTATTTAATCACATAAAACTAAAAGTATATTGTTACTCGGCAATCATTGAATAATTACAATCTAATTTTAAAATATTTTCTTAGAACTTTGACAAGATGGCAATCTAGAAAATTTCTAACAGTGATGTGACAAAAAACCTACCCCATAATCGAGTTCATATCTACCGTGCATGAAGAATAGGTAGGTGGATTATTTGCCTTACAAACTGCAACAGCTTTCAACACGGCATGCTATTTCTAATTGCCCAATCACTGAAAGCTGATGTAATAAGGAATTTTCGCACCAAGACTTGGATGGCTTTGCATTATTGGGTGTAATGTAAATTATTAAATGGAGTGCTATGGCTGAGGTTCTTTCTATAAACTTGGAGCAGCTAACAAAATAAGCCGAACAACAGATTCAGTCATTGGTCAGCTTATGCTATGCAGCATTCGTAGGCGACCTTAGTTAAGAAAAACATGTGTGTTCATATATTTATTCTTAATCCATGTTCTTAAGAATGCTGTAAGCATTGAGTTTAACTATGTTCTTAATATATGGAGGCATATTAACCGAAGTACTTGCATTTCTTTTTTTTTTCTTATAAGTTGATATATGGTGTAGTATATATGTAGACTTTACTCTATCACAAAGAGTGTTCCGCGGACAGTCTGTCATGATTGTTCATCTATTTACACAGATAATGAGTCCACACAAATTACATGAAATATGTTCAAACTTTATCAACACTCTGCTATGCTTTAATCTTTTTGAGATTAGTGATTAAAAGACTATATATGAACCTTAATGACTAGTGATCAAATAAATATTTAGTTTTGAAATTTTATTTTATGAGAAAGAGCTAATCAATCAAAAAATATTTTAATTTATCATGTGTTGGATGTTAGAGTAACCGTAATATTCTCGTGTTCTAACGAACTTTCATTTAATGATTACCACATTAAAGAAAGAACATTCAAAGTTATTTGCTGATGCAAAATAAAAAAAGTTCTATGAATCCATTGGATAACTGCGAGTTTTTGAGTTTGGAGCAGTCAAAATTTATAATAGCCACCACAGCTTCTTGAACAATAATTTCTTTTGCAGTAGCTTTACAATTACTTCTTCAAACAACTGCATCATTCCCAAACATACCCTAAATTTAAGGTAAAAGACATAGTTTATTTTTTAGGGTTGGTGTGGCCAGGGTTTCTGATTACAAACATTTTTCCATAGCAAGATACTACATATTCCGGGTTTTATTATTCAATTTTCAAGTTAATAAAACAAAGTTTGATCTTTACATAACCAAAACATAAAATATTCAAAAAATAACTAACAACAATTTTGAGCCATGATTTACAGTTGTTGCAAAAATTCTCTATAGAAAAAAAATTTAACCACTTCTAATTGCAGCATTGGAAACCATTGCTATGCACTTCAAATCAAAGTTATTATAATTATTAAAAGTCAAACCATGTTAGATTAATTTTCATTCTTTTTTACTCTTATTGTTAGTCCTTGTGCCAATAACACTGACTTCTTTTCTTGATCATGATCAGGAACCATAGCTCGCTCGTCAATTGCTAATGACCACTTTTGAAACGACCACAATGTTTTGGTGCATTTCCAACCAACTTCTTGTTACATTGACAATGTTGTTGCTACTACCATACTGTCAACTCCTCTATATACATGTGAAATTCTTTACTTCTGAGATATCAGTCCTATTATTTGTTGTGGAAGTAGATAAATAAATATTTAACGTAGATTTATTTGGTATCAACGGATGACCATGGTTCACTTACTTTATTTATTTAGCCAAGGAAAGTAACAAATATTTGTCGTATGGCACAAATTTGATATAATCATTTGAGAGGTAGCATATGATGAGCTTCTCTTCCTTACTCGAAAAAGTTTACATATTTTTTTGAACTTTTATAATGAAGATTTAAATTGGTTTCAGAGATTTTGTTGATCGTAAGGCAGTCTTAGGAGTAAATTAGGGAGGGATATTGCTATAGAAATGGTGTAGAAAGTTCTCATCTATAAAATGTTTTTGGGCTTGGTTTTCGACATATAAAATGTTGACGCCTAGGTATAACTAGATAGTTTTTGTTTCCTTTCATTATGAGTATAAGCTTTCTATACTCAACCACGTTTTTTAAAACTTGACTAAGGTAGTACTCTCTGCTTTTTCATTAATTTTACTTGAGAGATAATTCAAGTTAATTCATTCTTCCTTGTTGAGTTTAATTTCAATACTTAAATCAATACCTTTGTAAAGTCCTTAGTTCAGAATGGCTAGAATAATATCCAAGTACATAAACAATGATGACTATGGCCAATTGTAGATCAGTAAAGGGATTCCAATAGGCTAATAAAATAATAGGATAAAGAAAAAATATTTTAATTTTAATATAAAATATTACTTGAATTTAGGCAATTTTTAATCTAAACTAATAAATTGTTGATTAGTTTGATTAATCTATTAAAGATCTTCCATCTACTCTTGATATTATTGTGCACACTCTAGCGACATTAACTAATCTTAATGTTGTCATATGGGTTTGACCAAAGTATAGAAGGCTCATATCTTACATCAAATAAATTAATGTAATTTTATTTAAATGTACTCTGATTTATTATGTGCACATCAAAATTATTTTCACATGAATCTCGAGAAAATCCAATGCTTCTTGCTTATGAACCCTAAAGGGCAGTGTATGACGATATTCAAAATTCTGAAATACCAAGCTTCATTTCTGTTGATCGAAACTCTGTGCTGACAAAAGTGAAGAACGACCGAACAAAGAAATATAACCCAATCTGAGAGAAAATCTTTTGTGACTAGCTCCCTTAGCTAATTTTAGAACACTTCATAAAGTGGCCAAAAGGCTCTGACGAAATGCCATTTTGATCGTCTAAGAAGGCCCCTTCTCCATGGAAAGTTGCCAGTTAAATTATGGTGGTATCCCTTATGCTTGAAGGCCTAAGTTCAACCTAACTGTAGGAGAGCCTCTACTCAAGATTCACTTGAGAGGGTCAACTAACAATCTTTCGAAAAACAAAATATTTAATGGATAACCAAAGGCTTTCAACTAACTCAATGACAAAAATTACCTGCTCTTTAGATGCCCCTTTTCAAGCAGTCATGAATGTGGAATGGTTCTAATAAATTTAGTTACAAATTTAAGAAGGATTCATAATAACATGTAATGTCCCTATTAAAAAAGGGAGAAACATGAATTTTTGACTGAATAACCCTAAAAACTATAAGTAGGTGATAATTTCAAAAATGAATGACTATAGAATTGACGCTTTCAAAACTATCATGTTTCTATGCTCTCTCTCTCATCAGACTCCCTCTTATTATTCCTCTTGCTGTCCTAAGCTCTATACCTGTGGTGCGGTTCACAGGTCTATCTAGATTAAATATCGTAAAAGGTGCATTGAGTGCGGATTATGCCACCAACAAGATGAGGAGCACACCATAAAGACACTGTAAACTTGGAGTACATGAGGGAATTTGTATATCAACAAATTTAAGAATTTAGCAATTAAATGTCAGGTTATATTTCAAGTCATATAACATAATTGACTTACATGCTACTCAAGGGGAGAGCAAAAGCTCACCAAAAATTGAACACTCAAGAGGAAAGACCTTAGCCTCATGTACATCAAACGTCTTTAGTTTCAGAAAGGACTAAATTCTCCCAGTACTAAAATAGTGTTGGATCTACACCATTGATTAGGCTAAGATTTGGGTGAACATAGGTCTACTGCCTGATGGAGAATGTATTCTCCTTTATGATGTTGAGCCACTTGAGAAGTATTAAAATCCTTCATTATAATCATATAATGGTTGGAGCTATCCAACCGAACATATAGCTTCCTTTAGGTCAGTCACTTGCCTTTTCAAAATATCTTACACACAAAAATGTCATTATTTTACAACATAGTAAGGGATTTATCCTTCAGATGGTTTAATTTCCTCATAAAGGGCTAATCGCCTCCTTCAGAGAATTTAAGAAAATGTTAATAGTTCAGTTCACCAAGGTCTAAAAAACTGATAAAAACTCACATGTCCAATGGCATGTTAAGAAAGGGCCGAATGAAAAACTTACTTCATATTTTGTTCCATTTAAGAAAGAAATGCTAGAAGTGTGGGATCTAAAACCGAAACTAGAACATGCCACTCTCGTCTAGGGTTTAGGAGTGATCAATTTAAATATGCTCAATAGCCTTGCTAAACTTATTAACTTAGTCAATCACCACATTACTATGGTTGAGTATGCTTATTTGTTCTTCTAGAAAACCAAACAAGTTGCTGCCATTTATAGAACAGAGCCTCACAAGATGAGGGGCGGAGGCCAAAGGATGGCCCATGCTTCAGACTTATATACAAACTAACCACCTCATGGCAATATAGAAGCCAAAAAAAATTATTGAAAAGGAGGATGGAGCTGGTCAAACAACCGATCATCGAGCTTTTAAGAGGTTCCAAAAGCCACTTAATAAAGGATCTCAATGGTGGAACTAGTGTAGGCTATAAAAGATAATAAGAACATCAAAAAAGACTCCATCAATGAGAACGAGGGCTTTTCTCCAGAACTTAAATAAGCTATGCAAGTTCCATAAGGACCATCACTGACATACAAAAAAGTCAAATGCCATTAGAGTCTGGTTGAAGAGTTTAAATGAGTTGGTAAACTGAAAGTTGATGTTAAACTCCCTAGTCTCAAGATCTATCACTACTTTGAATGACCTAGCACATAAATTTTTAGCCAATTATTTTTCATCTTCCAAGACTGTCAACCTTAGGAATGAGACTGCCAAGCTAAGAAATGGCATAACATCATTATCTAGATAGTCGAAGAGACCATTTATGATGCCTGAGAGAGATTTAAGGATCTTTTTAAGAAGTGTCCCATTATGCCTTGCCTGATCGACTGATTATCCAAGCCTTCTACAATGGGCTTGTAGGTTCTCTTAGGTTCATTATAGATGCTACTGCAAGAGGGTCCCTCATGTATAAACATTTTGTGAGGCTTGTACAGTAATATAAGAGAATGCAAAGAATAATTTCCAGTGGTATTCAGATAGGACAAATCTAAAGATCGTGGCTATTGTGCAAGATATTGATGTCTTGGCCATGTTAACAACCCAACTAGTAGTCATTTCTTAGAAATTAGATAATATAGAGGGTGAATTCAAGGCAAGGATCACCAACAAGTGAATGAATGTTATACAGTTTGGTGGTAAATCCTAGCATGACCACTTTAGAGGATGTGAATGTCATAGGAAAACAAGGTCATTGTCTTTTTTTCAGTACATATAGGTCAGGTTAGAAAACAATCATAGCGTTTAATTAAGCAATAGAAACCAATAATGGGAATGAAATGTAGATAGGTAATTGAAACAACAAATGAAATAATCACAAAAGTAACCATACATGCTAGAATTTCAAGCCAATACCTAGTCTATTCAAAAGAAGTCACCTCTTGAGGAACTGATAATTCAAATGAGGGGAAAAATTATAGAGCTAAGCTATAACCATTAAAAGCCTTGAGTGAATTGAATTAACAATAGACTCGGAGAAGTACTCCCATGCAAAATTGAAGTGAACCCTAAAAAAGAAAATCACGCAACAAACATTGTCTGAACACATGAGTATCATCTTATGCTTCCTTCCTTTATTTTGAAGATGGAAAAAAAAAGAACTCGTGTAACAAGAATTGTCCGAACACATCTTATTTATGTTTTTAAGTTATATCATGCTTTAATTTGTTTGCTATTATAAGAAAAAGGTTTCAAAAGCGGAAAATTGGCATAATTTGTTAAAAAGACAAATTAATCATGACGAAGAAAGAAGGAAAAGCGAAGGAACCAATCCGAACCAAAGGGGAAGGTTGGACTTTACACCAAACTCACCTTAATAGATTCGTTCCTAGGCTAACACCTATTGGGGGTCCACCTCAATCCTAAGAGGTAGAAGGATCTCAGAATGTCTCTATTTAGGAGTGTGTAAATAGTGGCTCCAGAATCCAAGAGAAGTTGACTGTACTTGCTCAAGGAAGAAATGAGTGAGGTATGCCAACATAGTTATGGTAACTTGGTCTATGGAGGCCATGGGCACTCTACCAATTTATGATAACAAAACCATCTAGTCATTGAAAGAGAGAAGAACTCTCCCCAGTGGAGTCGACATAAATTTTTGGCATGTATATTTATTAAGTTGATTTTATTGTTCTAAAAAAAGGTTTTTTCAAATTTATTTTAGTATATACATATATAAATTTGATTTTAGAAAAGTAGTATGTTCATTTAAAAAAATAATTTTTTAATTTTAAAAATATGACACCGAACCAATCCCATATATCCAACAATTTAAATGATCGACCACATCACCGCAAATGATGTACCTATCCCAGGGAATAGTTGCATTACTTGATAATGAGACCCAATTAAATAAACTATTGAATTTATGACATCCATTTTAGTTTGTGAAACCATTTTGTTGTATATAAGGTGACACGTTCCCTTATCTAATATGGAAGATTATATAGAATTTATATTAAGCTGGATTCCAAAGTACCCTATAAAGGCCAACACCTATAGTTAATTACATCTTAAGTGACCGATGTCACTTAAGAATACTTTTAGTTTAGACTAGTGGTTTTGCTCTCAAGAATTCCAAAGTTTAAGGTTTTCAAGTCTGGAAATTAGAAATTCAGAAGGCATTAGATCAAGTAGGAACACTTATTATCAAAAATCTAAAGGATGAATGGGAAGAGATGTCATTGATCCGAGGGAAACCCCGATACTTCCCAAGTTATCCTATTGTTTGGCTTCAAATTAGAAAAGATGTTATTTTATGTTTCATCCTACCATTTTTATTATTTTAGGGCTTACACTCGCATGACACAGTCATAGAAATGGACTGGAAGATAGGAGGGTTTACATCGTAATGAACGACAACCTAAAAACCTAAAATGAGTTAGGACTTAAATTACACAACATGATTGTGAAAAAGCCTAAAGATGAGTTGAGGATTTAAGCCGTACTTGATGAGCTACCTCGATGTCTTATGGCTCATTATTTAATTCTAAGGAAAGATGTGATGTTGTATATCCGGTTGCTCTCTAGAAGTTGCTCTTTTGATCACCCTCGTCATGCTGCCTATGATGTTACATCCAAGATCCTCATTGAAGTGACTGCTCTAGATCTTCAGGGTTTAAAGTTTTATAGTTTTCATGTCAAGTTTTGTTGTTGTTCAAGTATTATAAGCGGGGGGGGGGGGGGGGTTAAAGTTGATTAAAGCGAAACCGATTAGGATCCTATGGTTCCCACACTCTGGTACCATTATTTTCTTTTGAATTTACTTATTCTAAACTAGTTCTTAAGCTCATTTAAACTAGAGAGATCTCATTAGCGATTGTTGGTTACCTCATTCGAGGGACTCCCCTAAATTTAAAAGGACGTATTATGTTGTTTGTTTTTTTTTTTTTTTTGAAAATTTTTAAGTTTAATTTTGAAATGGCTAGTCTTAATTTTGAAAATTGTTGTTTTGGGCTTTTTTTAAAAAACTTATCTCAACTAAGCATGCATCATACATTAAAGAGGTAATAAATTGCAGAAATAAAATGATAATAAATAAACTATAAATGTGTACCTCTCATCTTCTCGCTGCTCCCGCTGAAATTTTAACATCCGTAATCATGTATATATTACAAAGTAAAAGTAAGAGCAACTACTAAGTGGTAGTGAAGCTTAATGGTTTAAATTTAAAGGAAACCACAATTCATAACTTGGTGGGCCCCTAATGGTTTTAAGGGTGATTTTCTTGAAAAATCATAATAAGTTCAATTGTTCTTCAAAATATCCAAAAGATCACAAAATTTTTCGGGGAATAGCCCTAAAAGAATCTTAAGCATCCTTTAGACAACCTCGAGTTCATTTTAACTTATTATGTTGTTGAATAGATCATCCTAAGGTTTGTCAGGTTTAAACCGTGCTCTGTTCACTATCTCAATTAACCCATGAGCGAGGGGACAAGCAAGTTTGAGCATGTAGTGTTTGAGGAAGATTAATTATGGTTCCATTTACAACTAATCCTCAAGTGTCCTTAGATTGAACTTAGCTCACTACAAACCTCAAAAGACAATAAGGGTAGATCTGTAATTTTGAAGAAAAGGTCAAATTAATAATATTTAATTAAAAGATTAACCTATGATTCAACTTTTGGTTTGGGGATTCTAGATTGCTTTGTCATTGACTTCCTAACTTATTTCCTAAACATTTAAATCATTCAAGTCAATTTCATCTTCTAATGTTTAATAATTGGAATAATTGCATTTATACCCTTCTTCTTCTAAAAGTGGGGTCAATTGGTTTCTGCCTCTTACCCTTACGTCTCAATCACTTTAGGATGTTACTTAAGATCAAAAAATTGCCCTTTAAGCTTTTAACCCATCTTAAATTTTTAATTAGGCTAAAAGGGTGGAAATTATAATTTTGCCCCTAAGGCTCCTATCTTCATAAAATTTTTAAATCAATTCACATAGACTTAGGAATTTGCTTACCTATCTCTCATGGGTTAATTGAGATTCCATAGAAAGAATTATATTTTTCCAAAATTTATTTTAATTTATATAATTATTTTAATCCGTAAATTAAAATTTCTAAAGTTAATTTATTTAATCAATCAAACTAATTTTTTTGTCCTTGAGAAAATTATGAGATGTTCACCTAAGTAAGAGGATCACTCAAACCAAATTTCATGAATTTTTTAATTATATTTCAATTATCATAATTATTTGTTTGTTTTGACGATTAATTAAATAGAAAATACATTTTATTTTGAAAAATAATTTTTTTATTTTTCATTGATCTCTATGACTCCAAGGAACTCATAGAAATTCTTTTCATTTTTTTTATACTTATTTTCTTATAACTCTTTTAGCGAAAAGTAGGAAAATACACTTTTAAGTATTTAAATATACATATCTTTATTTAGAAAATTAAGAAAAATATTCTAATTGATCACAAGTGGTCAAGAAACAATTAGAGACATTTTAGTACATTTTAGTATTTTTTTGATTTTTTTAACTTCTAAATTATTTTTAAATTAAAAAATAGCCAGAAATTGAACTATTTATTTTAACATAAATTTTATTTTTCTTGGGTGCCTCTGGTCACAAGGGAATCCCAAAACCACATTTCAAAAAATTCTAAGTTATATTTACTTATTATAATGGTTTTAATGACAAAATTTCATTTTTCTTGAAAAAAGAAATTTAGTGGTTAAATTAATTTAAAAAGGTTTTGGATTTTTACAGAGGGTTAATATTTTCAATATCTTCACTAAGGATCAATTTTTTATAATTTTTTAGATTATTATTTATTGATTTTTAATTTTATGGGTTTTTGACTTAAATTAAGAATTTCTGTTAAAAAGACATTTAAACTTAGATTTTATTTTTCTTATGTTCTTCTTACCACAGTGAACCTACCAAAATAAATTTTGTAAATTTCTGACTTTTATTTTAATTTATATAATTATTTTAAGAAAGTACATGACTTAACTTTGGAAATTAGGGTTAACCATTCTAGAAGTGTTCTCTTACTTTACAAAAATCAGAGAATACTTCCAGATATAGAGAGATATAACCCTCAAAATTTCACACCATGGTGATTAATATTTAATTTTTTATAATTTAAACATGATATAGAGCATTTAATGAATTTAAAATTAAATATAATTCAAATAACTTTTATTTTTATTTCACATGATTCTCCTCTGTTTACTGAGCAAAAGGGATATTTTTATTTTATTTTTATAATTTTTCTAGACCAAGTTATGAATTTTCTAAGTTTTTAAATTAATTTAAAGAAAAATTACACTATTTTTCTATTTACCCATGTCGGTGCCACGTCCCTCCTCGGCAGCTCTGAATGACTATGCGTTGTGCTCCTATTTGATGCCACCTTGTGCATCAGTGTTGCCTCAGCCCACACTTTATGTTCTATCCCCTCATTCGACTCCTCCTCTGCCGTTTGATGGATACATACGCAAATGAACGACATGTGTTCATCGTCCTCAAGTGATTTAACCCGAGAACCATCTACACTAAAACACTTTGATCTCGCTCGATACTCAATTAAATCAGTCACAATTTGTTACTATAGCTTCATCTGCCCAAGAGGAACACATCCATAAGGTTAAAAACATATGAAAAGAAAGTTCAATTCACAATTGGTGAAACCCAGAGCATTTTTAGGGTTAGTGAGCTATACCTTTATCCAAGAGGTGAGGCATCGATTGGGTTGTTTGTAGACATTCGTTGTGACCTCGCAAAGCTCCTTGAAGTACCAATCCGAGTTGAGGTTGAGCCTAAACAAGATTTTGACCAAGGGGTGATTAAGGCTTGCTCTAACATGGGTTAGAGTGCTCAGGAGAGAAGGTTTTGAAGGGGAACTTCCACTTTTGGTATGGGGAAGCTTTTTTAATGATTAATTTGATGTTTGGTGGAGTTTGATGAAGTGATAAGTAAAGTTTTGGATTTCAAGCTTGTAATTAGGGTTAGGCAGGGGGGAAGATGACTAGAATTTGATTGGGATGAGCTTAGGAAAGTTTGGGAAAGCTTTGAGATCAATTTGAAGTGATCTCTCTAAGAATCTGGCAGCACCTCTTCCATGCCCATGAGAGGGGTGGTTTAAAGAGAGGAGGACTTAGGGCTAAACTGACCAAGAAAAGGGCTGGAGAAGGAAGCTTAGGTGGAGGGTTGAACAACACGATTCACCAATGAGAGTGAGCCACATTAGATGAGTGAAAATTTGGGTTTGAGCCAAGCATGAACTTCTCAATTTTTTGTTTTCTAGTGACTAGGCTAGCTGACCATGCCAGGGGAGGTGGCTAGCAGTCTCAAGGAAGGTTTAATTGTGATTAGCTTAAAGGTTTTATGGTTGATGGCATTAGATGGAGAGCTTAGCCAAATTTTGGGGCAAGTTTGCTTGATTTGGGGGACCCTTGGTCTATGGCTCAAATTTTTGGTCTTGGGTGATTTAATTAGCATTCTAGGTGGCTAATCAAGGGAGGAGAGGGTTAAGCTTGGATAATGCAAAACTTTTGAATTGGTTTGGGGCTTGGGTTTAAAATTAATTGGGCCAAGAATTGGAATTGGTTTAAAAATCATTTGAAGGGTTTAAATGGTCCATGGGTATGTCATGAAGAGTTTAGGATATGAAATTCGGAGAATTGAACTATTGAAATGTTTCAATTTGATGGAATTTTGAAGTTGGGCCAATTTGGGGCATTTGGTTTAAACTTGGATTTAGGTTGGGTTTAAGCTGGGTATAGACCAATTGAGGGTTCAAATTGATCTATAAGAATTTTATGAAGAGTTTAGAATTCAAAATTGGGAAATTGGATTGGCTATGGGGTTCAATTTGATAGAATTTGAAAGTATGATCATATTGGGGATTTCTACCCGAAATTAAAATTATGGTTCAGAGGTTGGTTCAATTTGGCTCCAAATTGGTGTAAATTGGGATTAGGCATGTTGATAAATGATTTTAACTTGAAATTTTGTGAAATTGAATATATTGAGTGGAAATTGGGAGCAATTTAGGGAATTTGGGCTTCTAGGGGCAAAATTGGCATTTTGGTCAAAATTGGTAATTTTGGTGAAATTGGGCCCAATGGGTTGTTAGGATTGGTTTAGGGGACGTTTAGAATGATTTTGGGAGACTGTGTCAATTTTTGGGATGTGATGGGTATTTTGGTAATTTTGGCAGAGTTAGGGGCGTTTTGGGAACTTTAGAAATTTTGGGGTGTTTTGGTCAATTTGGATGGTTTAGAATGGTTTTACATGATTTTTGGAAAAAAATAATAATTTGGGTCATTTTTGAAATTTTAGGGTTCTAGGGGCAATTTTGTAATTTTGAAAAGTTTGGGGTTAAAAGTCTGGAATTGGTTATTTAGGTAGGATTAAAATCCATTGAAGGTACTAATCATAAGATTACTCTATTTGAGCAATGGAACAAAGGGAAAGCTTACTTTGGATCCTTCACGTGCAGTACCAACCACCCTAGCCAAGGGTTAAGACTTTAGGGACCACCACATGAGTTTCGAAAGGAGAAAAACAGAATCAGTTCAATGGGTGTGATTCTGGGGTTATAGGACAAGGGGAGAGTTGTGATGTGCTTGACTGGGTGGATGGCCAAATCCTAGTCACCGAAGGTTAACCTAAGATCAAATAGTCTTATGGGCACTCATCCTTTGAATCTTCACATGTTTGTCACAATCATCCAAGTGTTGGACGCTCATGACCATCCATGTGGTTTTCAAAGGGAGTAAAGACGTGGTTTGAATTTCTATGTAGATGGGATCCATCTCTAGTATTCTAGAATAGTCAAAACGAAAGTCATATGGCTAGATCCTAAGCACTAAGAGGAAGAAAAAGACCTTACCAAAATTGAGGTCAATAAATGAATTTAATTTTTTAAATAATAACTAAAATAATATAAGTTTAGTGCATGATGTTTTAACAAAATGTTGATTGATCAAATACCATATAAAAGACATAAAAGGAATGTTTCAAACACTTAAGAAGTATAACATGAAACTCAATCCAATTAAATACAAATTTGAAGCTAAATCCCAAAAATTCCTCAGATGCATCCTAACTCACAAAGGATAAAGGTCAATATAGAGAAGTACAAATAATATTGAGTATGCCCTCTCCTCGGAACACCAAGAAGGTGCAAAGCTGACTGGTTGGATAAAAATGCTCAGTCGATTCATTTTGAAGTTAGGCAATAAATGTACACCATTCTTCAAAATGGTAGCTTTGAATGTTTGACCGATATGAGTAAGCATTCTACATCTTAAAGAAATATATATCAATACCACCACTATTATAATGTCCCCAAAAAAAAGGAAAAACACTCCCTATATTTGGGAGTTGGGTTTGAAGCTATCAACTCAGCCTTCATTTGAGAAGAGCTAAGAAAGCAATTTATAATCTACTAAACTAGTTTAGTTCTTAGAGGTTCTGAAGTTAGATACATAATCTGAGAAAGAACTAACACTTACTCTAATTGTCTCTATTCACAAGTTTCAACCATATCGTTAGATGCATTTAATCAGGTCATCACTTACCACCCCCTAAAAATTGTGCTCACTTGGTTGAAGCATTTTGTAGACTCCGTGAATATGATATCACTTACATCCATGGGATGATAATAAAGTACATGGTTTACCATAATTTTTCATGAACCTCTCCAGAAAAGGAAAATTGGGTAAAGGAACAAACACTTGTGACCTGGCTTAGAGGAAAAGTGGGTGAAGGAACTGACACTCATGGCCTAACCTGACCCTTGTAAATCAAAAGAGTCTCAAGTTAGGTGAAAGCAGGAATCAACCTAATATTGAGAAGTATAGCTAGAGAGAGTTTTTACTAATGTGTCATCCTTGAGTTTAAAGATTCCAAAATCTGGTTAGGTTATGAATCACTAATAGTTATTCTAGGCCTAGCCTTTGGAGTAGGCGTCCAACATTAACGGATGAAGTTAAATTTGTAACTTGTGGTGAATCAAGCCGATGGAGAATTCGAGTTCAGAGATGAAATGATGAACAAGTACATGAACAAGGACAAGTAGAGATATTGAAGTTTTTAAAGTTTAGAATTGACCATGTCAATCAGGAAGAAAATAAAGCAGAAGAACTTCCATCCAGATGCATTTTCTTCCTATTAGAAATGACTTAGAAGCTTCTTGGCAGGCCATTGAGCAATAAGAGGCTATGGTGGTAGAAGTAATAAAAGATATAGTTGGATGGAACCCAACATCCAATATCTGGAAACCAAAATGTATCTTGAGGAAATTAATAACCAATGAATATTCAAGTTCAAAGCTAAGAGATACCTTATGATTGAAGGAAAAGATCGAACACTTCACTATATCTAAGATGTGATGTGGATAATTAGGTGGAATAAATCTACTAGAAAGCACACTCTAGCAAATTTTTGAGTTAATTCAAAAAAATAATAAAAAAAAAGCATTAGCACTTCAAGTTCAGTGATAAGGCTAATTCTAGTCAAGCCTTAAGAAAAATACAGAGGAGTTTTCCGAAAGATGTGAGTAGCTCTAGAAGTTTGCTCTATTAGAGCACCAACTTGCCCATGAACTATAGCTCATTGTCAGTCCCTTGAATTTAGCTATTTTGGGGCTTGACATCCTTATGTTATTTCCTCTTATAGAAAGCTAGCACATATTCCTTTTAGTCGTGATAGATTTTTTTTCAATCTAGATTGAAGAAATGTTCTTGCACAAATTATTGGAGGGGTTGTTTGGAACTTAATATGGATTGACATCATCAATCAGTATGGCTTATTCTAAGTTCTTATCACTTACAATGGTTTAACCTCTTTTTTGGTAAACCTTAATTTCCTGGATTACACATAATTGAATTTCACTTGAGCTGAGTTATGAACAAACCTTATATTAGTTAAAATGAGTTTCAACTTAACAAAAACTAAAATTAATGAAAATGAACTTTAAATACAATCAAATTTAAACAAATACTAAAGTAAACCCTAAAATCAGCTTATGCCAACTAAAACTCTGGCCCGAGATCATTGTGGCACTCAAATCTTAAAGTTGAATCTTGCATGATAGTTATTGTCATATATAAAATTCATGAAAATAATATAAACAATCATTTTAACCAATTTTTACATAAAACACTCTAATTCAAATTTTAATTCATGAACACTATAAACACAAACCCTAAGAGTATAGTTTTCTCTACATACCAATTTAGTGCTCCAAATAACAGTACATGAGTTGCATAATCTTCAAGACAAAACATGTATAGTACACAAACAATTTTTGTGGTCGCCAGTCACCATTTTAATGTAAAATTAGGAACTTAGTGTTTTAATGCATGAAAAGTGGTTTTCCATAAAAAAATTTTTAACGAGTCATTATTTCTTAATCACAAATGCATTTATTTCATCAAAACCTTTTAAATAACGCCCTTCCTTCTTAAATGAAACTTTATTTGAAAACCTGTGAATTTGATGATGATCAAGTGAGAGAAAAAAGATAACTTTAATAATAAAAGGATAAGTTATCTATAACAACCTCAAAACGACCTCAGATAAGGTTTGGACTTCAACTATCGTTGTTCTAAATTTAAAAATACACAATTTGTTCCAATAAACTTAATTAAGAACTATAACTCAAAATCTACCATTTTCTCTGCCAAGGTTTTAAGCCAACATTGACATGAAATCTCTTCGTATGGAGCTAATTTTAATCAAAACCATTTATACCATTATAATCCTTGCATATTGATCCCAAAATTATAGATGCCTAAAATTAATAAAGTTGAATCCACTTTGCAGCGACGCCAAAAACTTGATTTGTTTTAGCCCCAAATATCGGGATTTATGTTGGGATTCTATGCAAGTATACATATCATTATTAAGTAATTCAAGACTTTCTGTTTTAGCCCCAAATATCGATCTCATGAGGAAGTCGTAAACTCGTAATGGAAATTTAAATCAAGAAATTCACAATAATAAAGAAAATCCACTACACTATTTTTAAATTTTTAGGGTGCTATCAGAACTAAATTACCAACTACTAGCAAAATTGTAAAGTAAAGCTAAGCAATAACTACCAAACTATAGTTTTCTGACAAAATTTTCAAATATGAGAAAGCATCTTTCCCACCACAATGAGTTTTTGGTTAAATGTGAGAGATAAATGGTTTTAGTATGTCTTGTGCCAAATAGGAGCCATTTTAATTCTCTACCCTCAGTCAAATGTCATAGAGAATTGTTGACTAATCTTTGGTTTAGTCTCTAAATCTGTGGTTAGGCTGGAAGATACTAGCTCTTACTCTAGAGCTCCCAATTCTCTTCCCCTGAAGGTTAACTCATGTTTTAATTCTTAAACACTAAGACTAAATTGGGGATTTTAGTCTGTCATCCTGGAATCTCCAATTCTTTGCTCTGTAATATATATATTTCCCTATTTATTTGGACTCAATTCCATGAACAAAGACTCCTTCATGGAATCGAATGTAATTCTTACTTTGTTGTGAAACTCATACTTAATTTCTCGGACAGTATGTTTGTTGACCTCATTTTTGGTTGAGGTTTAGTTTGTTCCCTTTAGTAGCCTAGGGTCTAGCCATAGGACTTTTCCTGTTGACAATTCCTAGAAGTCTAGATCTAGGACCCTCACCATTAGAAATTTTACACTCTTCTCCACTTAACTTGAAGTTCCACATATTGCTCTCAACCTCTAATACTTAGTAGGTGGGGTCACTGTGGGGGAAACTCAAGATGAGTCACCCTTAGGATTTCTGGACCTTAGGGTTGACCCTGGGTGTTGGTCTGGAGCTAAGGAACTCACTACACACACTACACTTATCTGCACTCACAATCACTCACAACCTTGAACTCAAATTTCTAGCCTAGATCCCTTGATCTTTTGGGACCTCTATGTAGTGGTTCTAGCCAGACCTTGAAAATGGATTGAGTAATCTCTTTACCTTGATGTGTTGCTCGGAGTGTTTCAAAATATTTAATTAAAAATATTTTTACAAGATACAGAATGCCTAGAGTAATCATTAGTGATGGAGGATCTCATTTTAGAAATGTTACAATTGAAATATTGGTAAAAAAATATGATGCATAAAGTTGCAATTGCTTATCATCCCAAGATAAGTGATTTAAAAAAAGTATCTAATCATGAAATTAAGAGAATTTTGGAAAAAAAGTGTCAATCCTAGTAAGATGGATTGATCTGTTAGATTAGATACTACGTTATGGGCATACATGACTTCTTATAAGACATCTATAGGTATGTCCCATTATAGATTAATTTTTGGGAAGGCTTGTCACTTGCCAGTAGAATTGGAGCATAAAGCTTATTGAGCTATTAAGGGATTCAACTTCAATTTTAAAGACGCTGGTGAGAAAATATTATTGTAATTGAATGAGCTTGAAGAATTTAGGAATGAATCTTACGATAACTCTAGGATGTAGCAGACAATTTTAGGAAAGAATGGCATGATTGGAAGATAATAAAAAAGGAATTTGAACCTGGATAGGATGTTTTATTATACAATACAAGTTTGAAATTACTTCTTGGAAAACTAAAGTCTAGGTGGAAATGACCATTCAAAGTTGTAAAAGTCTATCCCAATTGAGCTGTTAATAATTAATAACCTAAGGTTGGAAGGATAATTAAAGTAAATGTGTACATATTGAAATCATATTTTTATGGTTAAAGACCAGCTATTAAAGAAACTATAATGTTGGGTCACACAGAGTAAAGACTGTGAATGTCGGCTTGATGGCATTAATCCAAGCACTTTGTGGGAGGCTACCCATACTTACCATTATTTATTTTACTTTTTGAGTTTTTGTTTAGAATATTCTTACATATATTTATATTTTTGTTTTCATAGAGTCCGTGTATTTGATAAAAAAATAAAAAAAAAAACATCTTTATTTACCTAATTTTATGAAAGGATTGAGAATTTTTTATCGAAATCAAAAATGCAAATTTTTTGGAACTGGAGCATGATGCGTCGTGGCAACAAAAATGACTTACAACATTTCAAAGGGCGGTTGTTGGAGGTTTTTTGCTGGTTCTTCTCTTTAAAACTCTAAGAGAAACTGATTCCAAGGTCAATTTTAGGGGGGAAAACGAGAGAGGAGTGATTAAATTTGAATTCCAATTGGCGTCCCACTTTAAAAATTTTGCTAGATTTAGAATTTTCAACCAGAGAAATTTCTTCAGTTTTGATGCGTAGAAGTTGCATGATCATGTTCTAGTGAAGAAGAGTCTAAAAGGTGGTTTATGAATCGAGGATTCAATACACCAAATACTCGAGTTGAAGAGATTATTACGCAGAGACATTAGGAAGTGCTATGTTACACTACTACTGCCGTAGTAGTCTTTGTGGTGAAAGAGTTTTATGCAAATCTATATGGAATCAACCAAGAAATTGTTTATGTCTGAGACAAGTTTGTGCAATTCACTCCTTCAAGAATAAACGAGATGTTTATGATTGAAAATGTGTCTATTTATTATGCAAATTTTACCCCTACGAGAGATAATATGAATGAACTCTATCTGTACATTACGGGTGAAGATGCGAATTGAGAGGCCAGAGATGATGGGCATGTAAGTTTTTAATCATTTTTATTAAATTCTATTTTTAAGGCATGACACTTCTTTATTAAATCAAAATTATTGCCTACTATGAAAATCAATAAAGTAACTAAGGAGTGTGTTATTTTAAATTATTGTATTTAAACTGGAAAACCTATTGATATTAGAGAAATCATCGTGAAATTGGTTTTGGGTTTGATTATGAATGGGTATGCAATTGGACATGGACATCCATCTACTACTTTCCTACTATGTTGTTAAACACAAGTACCTTACAAGAGTTGGGAAAAAGTGCTTCTTCCTTGGAAGCTAAAGGATTCAGATGTCTATTGCAACTATATTGGAATGGGAGATGAAAACAATATGAATGTACTGGTGGATCAGAGATCCCAGAATTCATCATCTATTCAACTTTACTTCAATTCTAATGCAGTATTAAAAAGGGTCAAAAAGTTAGAAAAAGAGGTGCAGAATCTTATGCATGCAATGAGGAATATTTCTAAAATGTTGGATCACTTGGATTGGAGATTTAAAGAACATTTTGAGCATACTGGTCGTATTGAACATGGTTTGGTACATATGTTCAAGAAACATGCTTGGATTGGGAGGATTTGACTGATAAGTTTCCTTATCGACCTTTCTACAACTTGTATGTGCACTAACAATCTATGGGAGATATCCAGAAGGACGAGAGTGAAGAACATGTTTGAACTTAATTGATGCATGAAATATTTTATTTAGTACTGCTTGTTTTAGCTTTTTTATGTGTTGGATTGTATTTACTTTTATTGTTGAAGTCTATCAATGTTTGTGTGTGGAATTTTAATGTTTAGATTTCAATGTTAGGATGTTTTAATTTGCTCTAAACACTGAATTAGTGGTTTGTTGGCTTGATAAATGTTAGTTTGTAATAATGCGGATTATATATATATATATATATATATATATATATATATATATATATATATATATATATATATATATATATATATATATATATATATATATATATATATATATAAGTGAGTTTTTTGTTGTTTGTAAAAGAATGATGTTAGAGAAATGTTTAATTGTGCGCATATTTTCACAGAAAATGAAATCTTGAAAAGTTAAGGCGTTGACGCATGATGCGCTGAACTGCAAAGAGTTGGTGCATGATGTGCCAGATTGTTGCATGACGCGCCAAATGTCTGAAAACAACAGATTGCTTAAAAAACCGTGAAATTGCTTATTAAACTCCATTTTTACTGCTTGGGTCATCTTCTACCTCTAAACCTTGACATAGGGCTTCACATTGGGCGCGGTAGTGAAGATTTCAGAGGTTAAAATTTGTAGATTTCATCTTCTCTTAGTAAGAGCTTCACTTCAACTTAGAAATTTTTTATTTTCACCATGGATTTTCCTACATTATAGATATCCAAAAATTAGGATTTTTGATGAAAAAGCTTGAAAAAAACTCATGGTGAAAAGTTTCTTACCGAATAATTTTACTTGGGAAATTAGATTTTTGTTTTTGTAATTTATTTAGAATTTATATAGATTTTGGTAAAATTTCAAATGGCTGCCCGAGTGAAGAGAGGAAGATCAGATGATTTTGATGCACAAAGATTTGTTAATTTGAAGGCCCAACACAGTTATAACACTCAAATCAAATCGAGAAGATTGATCTAGAAACAGGTATTTGCTAATCCGGGTAGCGAGATTGAGAGGTTGATTCTTGCCAGAAATTGGGAACGGTTTTGTTACTTCACTGCAGTAGAAATTGTGCAAATGATTTGGGAGTTTTATGCCAACTTAAGATTTACTAATGGCAATCACATTCTCATGAGAGGTAACTAATTTGAATTTATTGAGGCATGTATTTTTCAATGAATATGCTGCGTTCGTGATGACTGATTCATCACTGGATGAAGTGATTGCCTCCTGACTGATGAAAAAGGAGAATGGTGGAGGATTAAAAATAATAAGATAGTTTACTTCTCCACTTCCATGTTGACTAGTCAGTTAAAGGTATGACACCACTTCATTTCTGCTAGATTACTTCCAACAAATCATCTTGCCGATATAACAAAGGATAGAGATGTATTGAACTATTGCATTCAAAACATGAAAGCAATAGATGTTGGTGCTTTTATAGTTCATCATGCACGAAGCATAACTAAGAGCTCTACAGCTAGTGGTTTGGGTTATCCTGCCCTGATTTTCACCCTTTGTGAACAATCAGGAGTAGAATCCCATAGAAATGAAGAAAGATTACAACCAAAAAATATTATTGGGAAGCATATGATTCAGAGAGTCAAATCATTTATTAAATCTAGGGATGGAAGAAGTGATAGACCCTATACATCAGCTGCAGGGGCATGCTTCTCACCCTGCATCATTAGAAAACATTATGGACCAACTCATGATTCAAAAATTGGATATAGTAAATATTCAGAATTTGATTGGAGAGATTGGGGAAAGAAATGCTTATAACGATGAGTATCAGTAGATGAAAGTTCATCATGATATAGCTTTTGAGGATGCTATGGTGAGGTATCTCATAGGTGAATACAATGTAGAATTGCCTACTTGTCCCAACTTTACTCCATATGCTCCTATTCATGATGAAGAAGAGGAAGAGGTAGAAGAACATGATGATGATGAGGAAGGTGATGAAGATTTTTATTTTCTAGAGTTACTTTATTTATTTTGTTGTTTGTTTATTTGTATGTTGTATGGATTTTATTTGTTTGGCATTAAGCTGTAGTAGTAAAAACTTTTATTTTTGTGCTGTGAACTTAAAATTATAACATTAACAGTAGATTTTTACTTTTTCTGCATTTTTAGTATTTTTTTTTAGTTTTTGTTTATGTTTTTAAATCTCGGAAAATTCTAAAGAATATATTATGTCTCATTCAATGCTTTAAAGCCTGTATGTATTTTTAAAGTTAAGGCCTGTAGTATACCAGAGCCCAGTTTCATAGTTATATATCCTCTACATGTTAGTTTTTATTTTCATGCATTTATTATTTTCTTTCACCAAATGAATTTTGTACTAAAATATTTTTAAAATGCTTAAGAACTTAAGTTTAGGGGGAAGAAAATTTTCTTTTTTTTTTAAAAAGGAAGTAAACTAATTTACATTTGTCTTTAAGTAACAATATTTTAAAAATTAATTTAACATGACATGGGATATTAAGATTATACTTTGAATGACTATACTTAAGTTTATGAATATTATGGTAAAATTTTTTAATAATGAAGGTCAATTTTAATGTTAAAGATATTTGGTATGATAAGAAAAGACTAAATTTTTCTATTTAAAGTAAAGGAAAATGTATTTTTGAAGTATTAAGAATTTTAATGAATCATGTAAGAAGAAAAGAATGAGACTTTATGAAAAATATAAACTAATATGAATTTATAAAGTGAAGAAATGTATGGAGTTTTAACTTTGAGAAGAGGATAGTGAAGTTCAAAATTATTAAAGGCTAACCAGAAATAGTAATCCTCACTTGAAAAAGGAAAAGAAAAGAAAGGATTGAAAAGATCCTAAAAGAAGAAAAAAAGAGAAGAAGAAAAGAAAAGAAAAATAAGTGAGTAGAAGCTTTAGGAAATGCCTAATAAAAAATTGGCTTTACTTGAATCAAATTAAGGAAAATGTTTTATTACATTTTCTAAACTTATATTAGATTATTATTAGTGTTATTAGTAAAGTTTTCCTGAAGGTATTTTTTAAATGAATATTTTAAATATCATTGATAAGACAAATTGAAATTCTTCTTGAAATAAATAGGATTCAGAAATCTTAAAATTGACTACTAAGTACTCTTAGACTTAGAATTTGAATCTAAGTTATTAAAGATTTTTCTAAAGTTTTACTATTTTATTTATTGAAGTAAAGTATGAAAGTTATAAGTTAGTCTCTATCCTATGTTATATGCTTTTATGTAGTAATGTTATCACTTGAGACAAGTAACATTTAAGTTTTGGGGATTTCTATACACAAAAAAATATGTTATTTTAAGTATATATTTTATGTTTATTTTTGATGATATTGCACTTTAAAGAAGGGTATTTTCATGTTTTTGTTAGAGGTATATCAATTTTAGGCATTTTTACCAAAATTAGAAAAAAGGACGAAATTTGGAGAAAAAATAATTAAGTTTTGAATTCTGGCGCATAATGTGCCAGATGCATGAAAGCCCAGAATAGCGCGGTCTTCAACAAACAAGCACATGATGCGCCAGATTAGTGCTAGATGTGCCATTTGACAGAGATTTGACGCATGATGCGCCAGATTTGGCGCCAGATGCGCCAGGGATAACTTTTTGCGGATTAAGGCGGTTCGAGACCAATTTCGCACAAATTTTCAAAGGGACACTTGTTCTGAACACCCCTTAGAGTAATTGAATGCATCTAGACATTTTGGAAGGTTATTTTATGAAAGGATATGTCTCTTGGATGAATGGACATGTCATTTTAATTCAAAAGAGTTAACTTTTGGACAATATTTTGGGGGGGAAATTTTGAATTCTTTTTAGAGGGAGGCAGCATTTGATAAAAGAGACGAAAGTCTAGGGCTTGAAGAGGGGAGTAGAGGTTTGTGGTGTGAAGGAGAGTTAGAGAGAGAGAGAGTCAAGGGCTTGGAGATTTTCTTCAAGGATTGTAAGAGAAGAGGGAAGGTGAGAGATTTTTTCTTTATTACACTTCTAAGAGAAAATTGAGAGTGCTTGTAAAGAAAAAGGCTTGGAGAGAACTTCTGAGAGTTTTCTTGGGAAGGATCCTCATCCATCTTGCTAGTCCCATATGGTGTAAAACCGGGGAATGTAGGAAATTGTACTGAAGGATCGCAGCTCATGAATTTCACCATAGCCTCATGATAAACAATATCAAAATCAGCTCTCATATGCATATATTCATCATTATGGTACAAGTGAGCTTCTAAGTTTTTCACTTGATTCTATAATAACAAAATATTGCCTTGTTGTATACATAAATGCTCCATTACAGTATCCAGTGAAGTAGTACCAGAAGTGGAAGGTCTAGAAGTTGAAGCCAAAGCTAAATTAGAAGGAATGTTAGAACCTCCACTCCAAGATCTTGATCCAAAATGTTTTCTGTTAAATTTTAAATTTGTTTTTCTAATAGGCTTATGGGGTGGTAAAGTTTCCTCCCGTGTCTCATATTTAACTTTCGATTCCATGCACGTGGTGGAAATATAGGAAGGGTAAACCATACCTCCAGTAGTTCCTCCTCTTGATCAAATAATCATATTCTTGTAAATGAGAGATCCAATGTCAATAGGTTTCTTCATTTGAATGCAATAGTTCAAAGTGGCTGTTTCTTAGGTTACCTCAATGAAATGATTAGTTGGAAACAATCTACCTGAAATGAAGAAATATCAAGCATGAGAACGAACGTTAAGCTTTAAAAACAAAATTTTTACTCGGTGTCCATTTTTTATCTTCCAAAATCCATTACCATCAGTTAAAAATCTCATATTTTCATAGAGTTCAACATCAGTAGGATTAAACTCAGAATAAAAGCAGGTATGAACACTATGTAGATTGTAAATAAGATTGATACGAATAGAGTTGCCTTCTAACGTAAAAAAAATCATCAAATTCATCAGGCAAGCTGGCTTAAAATTCTTGAAACACGGAAATTACTGTAACGACAGTGAAATAGTAGAAGATCTCCCGCTATCACTCAACAATCAAATATTAAATAGTTCCCCCGGGACAAAGAAAACTTTGTTCTACAATAAATTTCTTAGATTACAGATCTCTGTAGCTGTCCTGAGCTTTCAAACTAGAGAACTTCTCGTTATCAAAACTAGGTTTTCCTCTACCCCTCTTCAATTTAGGGGCCATGAAAACTCTAAAAATGTTCAATAAAAATTTAAATAAATTTCAAATGCAACTACATAAGGCTTCTACAAACACTTACTAAGCCAAATAATCATTCAACCATGGATTTCTCACTATTTTCATAAAATTTTAACATTTTTGGCCTAACCACAATGTGGAAGAATTTCAAGATGAAATAAAAAATTTCCAAAGCAAAGAAAAAGTTCTTACCCAAAGAAGATGAAATCTTGAGTTTGAAGTCCTAACTCCAAGCCAATCAAGCACAAATGAAGCTCTAGAAAAGAAAGTTGCAAAATAAGTAGAGGAAGAAGATGAACCAAGGTGAAAAAATGGTGAAAATAGGAGGTTTGGCACAAAAGACAAGTTTTGGTCAGTCCAGCGGATAGCGCCAAGTAGTGGTGCTATGACACCATGCTTTGCCTGATGAGTGGTGCTATAACGACCAATAATGGTGTTATAGCGCCATTTAAACATATTCATATTTTGGAAATTTTTGTATATTCCAAAAGAGCAAAGCAAAACTATGATTTTCATCCTCTGATATTTTGGTTTTAAAGGACATTTTGAAAGTTATTGAGTTCTTCGGCATTCAAAAATTGATGTGCCCAACTTTAATTTAAACACATAAGACCAACTTTTCTCACTAGAACAGAAGTTATACTCTTATATTAATAATAAGTTTGTTACATAAAGTACGACAAAGGCTTAAATGGATTTCAATACAAACATAGACAAACATTTAAGAAGTGTTAGAGCCATGATAAAGAACAAAGCCAACACACCACACATAAACACTTAATAATAACAATTTTTTTCATAATAAAAAACTTAAGAGTAATTATGCACAATGTTGTCCATACCACATTTACCCTTTCGATAAGTGCAATCAAAGAGAAGGTAGAATGGAGCGCAAGGAAAATTCTGAGAAACCATATAATCAATCCATTTGTTTTCTCCATATATTCTTACCTGATATCCTTAGAAACGCGTCAAATGTCTCAATTGGACTTTCAACTATCACTTAAAGTGCTTCTATTTATGGTACATGTCACTTAACTTGTTATGGAAAAGAGTAAATCTTCTTCAATCTTTCTAATTTTATGGGTAATCCGCTCGAAACTTAATGCAAGAAATCCATCGAAGTAGGTCTGAGTATCTTTATGCATCATCTTCTGATCTTCAAACCTTCCATTGTTACTACTCTCCATTACTCTCTAACTATGAATTTTCTACTCTCTACTCTCTCTAGAATGTTTAGAACTGTGAAGGGATGCCTCCATTCCCATTCTAGGTAGTTTTTATAAGGAAGAAGAGAGAAGAGGCAAAAAACCTAATTTTAGGTGGTTTAGGGGAGTTATTCGACCTATGGCACTATGGCTCTAGATCTAGAGCTATAGTGCCAAACTAACTTCTTCAAATGCTGAAATTCTTTCATGACCTCCCCATTTTCATCGATAAAATAATATTTTGTGCTGCCTTAATCATGTAAGACTCAATATCACTTCATAAACTAATCATAACAACAAATACTAAACAAATCAAACCACACCGATAACTATGGGTTGCTTCTTGTAAAGCGTTTGGTTTAACATCGTCAGCCTGACATATCCATAGTTTTGACTCGGGATTACCCAACATTAGGATCTCCTCAAATGTAAGATTATTTTCATTTATATAAGCTTTTAATTTGTGTCCATTTACCTTAATTATTATTTTAGTTTTAGGATTTTCATTTCTCATCTCTTCAAGCACATTTAATTAGAACAATCTTTTCTCACCAGCATCTTTCAAGTTATAATTAATCTTTTTAATAGCCCAATGAGCTTTATGCTCCAATTCAACTGGCAAATTACAAATTTTTCCATGTATGAGCCTGTATGATGACATTCCTAAACGAATTTTGTAAGCAGTCCTGTAAGGCCATAATGCACCATGAAGTCTAGCAGACCAATCTTTCTTATCATGATTTCCAGCTTTTTTCAATATTCTTTTAATTTCATGATTGGATATTTCTGCTAAACCACTGGTTTTGAGGGTGGTAAGTAACCAAAACTAGAACTATGCAGATTTTTTTAATTCCAAAAGATTACTAAAAACTTGTCCCAAATTATATTCAAAAGCTAATGTAAATAAACAAAATGATATATAAGATAGGTAATAAAAATTCACACTAGGGGTACTACGCAAGTATACGTATCATTTCAATAATATAGGATTTTTCTTAAAAACCTCAATATCGATCCCACGATGAAAGCAATAATTTTTAATATTGACTTACACAACTTCTATCTAATATGCAGATGATATACTAGGAAAACAATATCAAAATGTTGGTAAAAGTTTAAAGCTAAATTTAGGCCAATAGTATAAACAAAGATTAAAAGATTAACGATGTTTAAAAGACTAAAAAAGTTTAAAAGAGAGTTTAAAATATTATAAAAAGATCTTTCTCATCGCAAAGAGATGTTAATCAATGTTGAATTTGAATGATGAAGAAGATAAAATGATGTATTGTGCCAAATTTGAGCATTCCTATTCTTTACCCCCTCTCGATGCTAGCAAGGAATATTGGATAACCTAGAGTTTTTCACTAGTTTTTGTAGTAGTGTTGAGTAGATTCTGGCCTCTCACTTCTAGATTATCCATAGTACCCTCTCTATAATACCTACTATGGACTCTTGCAATTAAAAATCTATACCAAATTGATAAAAGAATTTAGTTTGTCACCCTAGAAACATCAATTCTACACCCATAAAAAATTATCTTCCTATCAATTTGCACTCCCCTTAGGTGATCGCAATAGCTTTATCTAAGATGAGATGTGGTACTCACTAGTTGGTGAAATCATAGCCCTCCCAGGTCATTACGTTTTTCAACAGATTTTAAAAACAAGTAAAAATCTATACCAAATTGATACAAATGGCCAGTATGCAATGACAATGAAGAACAAGTGAAAATACCATCATAATGTTTTAAAAATAAAAAGAGATCTTTAAATCATTCTCATCCCACAAGATTAATTCCCATATGCAAGGAGAAAGAAAGGGAACTACTCAGAATTCGTAGAGATAAAACAAAAACACATAAATTCTATTGAAAGCCAAGTCTTATAAAAACTCTCCAAAAAGACACCTTTTTTGTCCAAAATTTGGCTATGTTAAAATTTAAGTGAAATTAACTAAGGGTCACTTTATGCCCCCTTCAAAATTTAGCAAAATTCAATGGATATTCTAGAAAGTTGGATACTGACGCTATAACCTTAGTCTGGGGAGCTATAGCTCCCGGCTAGTTTCATACCTGACATATAAAAATCTTCTATTTTTGCTCTATTTTGTCCTTATTTTCTCCAAATGTCCATTCCATGTACCTAAAATCAAAAACATGCATAATATCTTTCTTTAAAATGCAATATCATAAAAAATAACCTTAAAATGAGTATAAAATGTAATCTAAAAATAGGTTATTTTAGGTGCATCTATTCCCCCAAACTTAAACATTACTTTTCTTCTAGTAACTCCTTTTACTCTATAAAAATTTATAACTTATGCTAGTAAGTTTTACTTAAAGATTTTAATAGTTTTTGTCTAATAAATGCAGCAGTGAAACTTTAGAAAAATTTTCAATAAACTTATTACTAAAATGTAAGAATATCTAATAATCAAGTTTATGAGTTCTGATGTCCAATTCATTTCAAGAAAAATTACAATTTTTCATACTAAGGAAGTTTAGAAAAATTTCAAGTAAAAGAATTTCATAGGAGCTCTACTAGTAAGGATGCTTATACATAAAGAATAAGTTTAAAAATTTAAATAAGTTCCTTTTCTTAAGATGATTCAAGTGAAACCAATTTTTGATTAGGCTTCTCCACAAGTTTCTCATCAAATATTTTTTCTTTTTTGTGTTTTTCTTTTCTTTTGATTCTTATTTTCTTTTTCTTTTAGGGATATTTTTAATACTTCTTTTCTTTTCATGTCATGTAAAGATTACTATATCTGGATAGCCTTTAATGATTTTGAACTCCACCATCCTCCTCTTATAGTTAAGAACTTCCCACATTTCCTTACTAATAGATGTGTATTTGCTTTGAAAAATATTTTTCCCAGAGTCTCAATTCTACTTTTTTTAAGTAAAAATCTAAGAACCTTATTATTTAAAAAAAAACATTTTATGTACTTAAATAGTAAAAGCATAATCTTACCTCCAAAACTAATCTTTATCATTAAAAACATTTACTTAAGTCTGTTATGACATCTACAAAATCAAAAATATAGTTATCTAAAGCTAACTCAATATGCCACATGTTATGTTAAAATAGTTTTAAAAATGCAGTTTAATGAGGACAAATAATGTTCAGTTTCAAAAAAATCTTCTCTCTTCCCCTAAACTAAAAATTTTAATTAATTTAAAGCAATACATTTCATATAAGCATGAATAAAGAAAAAATTTAAAATTTCTAAGCAGAAGAACAGTACAGGTGCTGAGTAGTAGTAAATCTAAAATTAACATGTTTAACATCAAAAAACAAAGTTATAGATTACTCTAACACACTAAGAATGAAAGATGGAGTAAAAAGCAAAAAGTAAAATAGTTTAACAAAAGAATTGCAACACAAGAATTCAATACAAATGTGCTCCCTAATATTAAACAAACTAAAATCATAACATTCCAACAAAAGCAACAAATAACTAACAAAAGAAAATCCAAACAGAAGAATTAAAATAAAAGAAAAACAACAACCTAATCATCTTCCTCCTCCTCCTCATCATCATCATCACCAAGATCTACATCATCATCTAACTCTCCTCTTTAATATGGTGTAAAATTGGGGCATTTATGAAATTCCACTGAATGATCGCCTCTGAAGTATCTCTCCATAGCCTCATGATAATAAATAACAAATTCTACTCTTCTATACATATACTCATCATTATGGTCCATGTGTGCTTCTTAACCATTCACCTGATTCTGTCATGTTCAAATATCTCCTTGTTGTATAAATAATTACTCCAGTACAATATCTAGTGAAGAAGTACCATAAGTGGAAGGTCTAGAGGCTGATGTAGAAGGAATATTAGGACCTTCACTTCTAGATCTAGAACCAGTATGTTTTCCATCAATTTCTAAGTTTTTTTTTCAAGTAGCCTTATGAGGTTCTAGAGTTTCCTCCCATGTCTCATACATAACTCCAGATTGAATGCGCATGGTGGAAATAAGAGATGGGAAACCCATACTTCCATTAGTTCCTCCCCTAGAATAATAATCATATTCTTGTATATAATAGAGCCAAAGTCAATAGATTTCTTCATCTCAAAGAAATAGTTCAAATTGGCTATCTTTTAGGTTACCTCACTAAAATGGTTAATTAGAAGCAATCTACTAGAAATAAAATAATGTCATGCACGAGAATGAATGTAAAGCTTTGAAAATGAAAAGTTTACCAGACGTGCATTCTTTATCTTCCAAACACCATTTCCATTTGTTATAAACCCCATGATCTCATCAAATTTAGTTTCATAAGAATTGAACTCATAATAAAAACAGGTAGGAACATTATGTAGTTGATAAACGTGATTGATCCAAATAGGGCTGATATCCAAATTTTGCCTATGAACATAAACTAAATCATCTGATTTATGAGAAATGTTTGCATAAAAATCACAAACCATAGAGATCAAAGCAACAACAGTGAAATAATAGAAATTCTCCAACTATTTTTTAGTAATTAGATATTTAATAGTTCCCCTAGGACAAAGAAAACTTTGCTCTGTAATTGATTTCTTGGATTACAGATCTCCATATCAATTCTGAGCTTTAAAACTAGAGAATCTCTTGTTATCAAAACTATGCTATCCTCTACCTCTCTTCATTTTTTGATCCATGTGTAATCTAAAAATATTCAATAAATTTCCAATGAGTTCCAAATATAACTTCATAAGGCTCTTACAAACACATTCTTAACCAAATAAGCATTCATCCATGGATTTCTTTATATTTGCATAAAAATTTCAAATTTTTCGCCGACCCGCGATGTGGATGAAATTCTTAGTGAAATTAAAAATATTTTAAACCAAAATGTAGATCTTACTAAGAGAAGATGAAGTCTAGAGTATGAAGCCTCAACTCTAACCCCATCAAGCATAAATCTAAGCCATAGGGGAGCAAGTTGTGAAATAGAGCAGGAAGGAGACAAAACAAGGTGATAAAATGGAGAAAATTAGTTGCTTTGGTGCTAAAATGAGTCTCGGGTTGGTCCAGCATGATTGCACAGAGGTATGGCGCTATGGCGCTGTTGACCTCACTTTTGGTTGAGGTCTAGAAAATTCTTTAGTAGCATAGGCCTAGCCATAGGACTTTCCTATTGACTAGTCTTAGAAAATTAGAAAAGGTACCCCCGTTATTAGAAACTCAAAACTCTTCTATTTACTCAACTTGAAAGTCTACATATTGATCTTAACCTCTAGCATTTAGTAGGTAAGATCATTATAAGAGAATTCAAGAAGAATCCCTATAGGATTACTTGGCTTTAGGGTCAATCCTGGGTGTTGACTTGGAACTAGGGTACACCATATCTTCACAATACATTAATTCCTGGTTCATTTAGAATGGATATTTATCCAATTCTATTTAAGCCTAACTTGGTCTTTTGCCCCTAGGCACCTCCAAATTACCTAACTGCCCTTGGGACCCAAATTTGGCTAATATTCCCAAATTTTGCCAAAATACCCAAAATTGATCAAAACCCATTTCAAACACCTTGGATACATCCAAATTTGTCAAAATTTCTAAAAATTGCCAAATTACCAAGATACCCCTCCATGACCCAAAATCCAAAAAATTC
>NEWO01000442.1:372909-394086 GCA_003013225.1 Phalaenopsis aphrodite | reverse complement strand
TTTTTTTTTTAAAACGTCTTTCCGAAGCGGGCAAAGGGATTTCAATTCCGATGACCGACAGCTTCTTACGGGCAAACCCCACACCAAAAATAGTGCCGACAGGCGCCTGCTTTGTCTAGTGAGAGGCACTATAACGCCCAATAGTGGCGCTACGACGCCATTAAAACATGTTGAAATTTTGAAAATTTTTATATATTTTGAAAAGAAAAGCAAAACAAAGTTTTTCATACATTAATATATTAGTTTGAATGGCCATTTCAAAAGTTATCGAATTCATCCACATTCTAAAATTTAAGAGTGCAATTTCAAATTTAAATGCATAAGACCAACTTTTCTTACCAGAATAGAAACTGTTTTCTTATATTAATAATAAATTCAATACATACGACATAACATGTACATAATTAAATTTCAATACACACATAGACAGGCATACAGAAGTGTTAGAACCACAATGATGAACAAAGCTGGCACACAACACAATACTCAATACTACAAGATTTTCACAAAACACTTAAGACTAATTATGCTTAATGTTGTCCCCCACCTTTTCTCCTTCCAAATAAGTACGATCAAAGAGATTGTAGAATGAAGCAAGAGGAAAATTTTATGCAACCTTATCGTTAATCTATTTTTTGTTGCTATACATACTTACGTGGTACTCTTGGAAGCATGACATGTGGTTGAGTTGAAGTTTCAACTGCCACTCTAAGTGCTCATACTGATGGTAGATGTCACTCAAATTTTTTTGGAGATGAGATAAATCTTCTTCAATCTTTCCAAGTTTAATCGTAATCCACTCCAGACTTAATGCAAGATATCCATTGAAGTAAGTCCGAGCATCTTTATGCATCATCGCCTTATATTCAAGCCTTCCATTACTACTACTCTCCATTTCTTTTCTAAGTATGGATTTTCTACTCTCAACTCTCTCCAAAATGTTTAGAACTGTGAAAAGATACCTCCATTCCCATTCTAGATCATTTTATAAAGAATAATAGAGAAGAAGAAGACAAAAAATAGAGTTTTTGGCAGTTTAGGGGAGTTACTCGAGCTGTGGCGCTATGGCACTAGATCTGGCGCTATAGTTCCAAACTAATTTTTCAAACTTCGAATTTCTTTCATCCACTCCTCATTTTCATCAATAAATTAATGTTTTGTGTCGTCATAATCATGTAAGACTCAATATCACTTCATAAACTCATCATATCAATAATCGTTAAATAAGTCAAACCACACCAATAACTATCGGTTGCCTCCCACAAATCGCTTGGTTTAACGTCGTCGACCCTAATATCCAAGTTTTTTACTCCGATTCACCCAACATTAAGATCTACTCAAATGTAGGACTGTCTCCACTTATATAAGTTCTTATTCTGTATCGGTTTACTTTAATTATTCTTCTTATTTTAAGATCTTCAATATCAACAACACCATATGGATAAACTCTTACCATAATAAATGACTCTAACCACATGGAATTAAGTTTTATTGCAAAATTTCAATCTTATATTGTATAATAAAAGATCTTGTCTAGGCTCAATATGCTTTTTCAAAATCCTCTTATCACGCCTCATTTTAATTTTCTCCTTAAAAGTTCTGGCATCTTATAAGATTCATTTCTCATCTCATCATGCTCATTTAATTGCAATAATCTTTTCTCACCAGCATCTTTTAAATTATAATTAAATTCTTTAATAATCCAATAAGCTTTCTGCTCTTGATCAATTGGCAAATGACAAGCTTTTATATAGATAAACCTATATGGTGTCATTCCTATAAGAGTTTTGTAAGCAGTCTTAAAGGCCCATAATGCACTATCAAGTCTAGCAGACCAATCTGTCCTATTGGGATTCACAGTTTTTACCAGTATTCTTTTAATTTCATGATTTGATACTTTTGCTAAACCACTAGTTTGAGGATGATATACTATGCTAATTCTATGTTTAATACCATACTTTTTAGTTAATGTTTCATTGTATTCTTAAAATGAATTCCCCTATTTGTAACGATTACATTAGGCATTCCAAATCTTGTAAAAGAATTTTTCCTTAAAAATTTTGCAACTCTCTTAGCATCACAACGAGGTACAACAACTACTTCAATTCATTTAGAAACATAATTCACATTTATTAAAATATAAAAATTTCCAGAAGATGGTATAAATGGTCCCATAAAATCTAAAGCCCAATTATCAAATGTTTCAACTTACAGAGTAAAATTTAGGGCCCTTTCAATTCTTCTAGAATTATTGCCTACACTTTGACATTCATCACATGTTTCTATGTAAGTATTAACATCTATGAACAATGTAGACCAATAAAATCCTAATTGCAAAATCTTTAATATAGTCTTATCAACCCTAAAATGTCTCCTAGAATCTGATTTACGACATTTTTGCATAATTTCTTGGGTTTCTTCTAATGATACTCATCTTTGAATAACTAAGTCCTTACATTGTTTCTATAAATGAGGGTCATCCAAAAAATAAAATTTTGCATCATCTATGAACTTTTTAATTTGATGGCCATCTAATCTATAGGGTAATGTTATTAAGTAGTTAACTATATCAGCATACCAAAGAATTTATCATTCATTAATCGCAGATAGTTGTTCATCAAAAAAATTTTCATTAATTTTACCATTAAAGATAACATTATTTTCATGTTTTAGCCTTGAAAAATGATCAACTATTTGATTATCAGTACCCTTCCTATCCAAAACTTGAAAATTAAAATCTTGCATCAGAAGAACCCATCTAGTTAATCGTCATTTTGCATCCTTCTTCATCATTAAAAACTTTATAGCATAATGATTAGTATGCACAATACATTTAGCTCAAATAAGATAAGGTTTGAATTTATCAAAAGCATAGAGTATAGCTAATAATTCATTCTCAGTAGTAGTGTAATTAATTTGAGCTTCATTAAGGGTTTTACTAGCATAATATCACTTTAAAAATTTTATCATATATTTTCCCTAAAACAGACCATATAACATAATATCTAGAATCACACATTAATTCAAAAGATTTTTTCCAATCAGGTGAAACAATAATAGGTGTAGTGATTAATTTTTTATTTAATAAATTGAAGGCTTTTAGGAATTTCTCATTAAAAATTAGTGCCTTTTTCCAGAAGATGACATAAAGGTTTGGAAATTTTTGAAAATTCTTTAATGTAACACCTATAGAATCTATCATGTCCTACAAAACTTCTTACCCCTCTTATGCTAGTAGGAGGTGGTAATTCACAATAACTTGAATTTTTGTTGGATCTACTTCCATCCCTTTCTCAGAAATATTATGTCCGAACATAATTCCTCATGTAACCATAAATTGGTATTTTTCTCAATTAAGAACAAGGTTTGTTTCTTCATAGCATTTTAGAACCTTTGTTAAATAATCTAAACAAGAATTAAAAGAGGTTCCAAAAACTGAGAAATCATCCATAAAAACATCAATTTCTTTCTCAATTAAATCACAAAAAATTGACATCATACATCTTTGAAAAGTTACAAGTTCATTATATAATCCAAATGACATTCTCCTAAAAGAAAAATTTCAATAAGAACTAGTAAGTATTATTTTCACTTGATCTTCATGAGCTATTGGTATTTTGTGGTATCCAAAATATCCATCCAACAAGAAAAAATAGTGGTGTCAAGTGATTCTATCCATTTTTTATCCAGAAAAGGAAAAAAAAAGTGATCTTTCCTTGTGGTAGTGTTTAATTTTCCAAAGTCAATACAAATTTGACATCTAGTGACTTGTCTTGTTGTAATTAACTCATTCTTTTCATTTACAACAACAGTCACTCCCCCTCTTTGATAACACAATGAATAGGACTAAGCCATGAACTATATGAAATAGGATAAATAATTTTTGCATCCAACCACTTTAAAATTTCTTTCTTAGTAACTTCTTTCATTATTGTTTTTAATATTCTTTGAGGATCAACATTAGGAATATGATTATCTTCCATTAAAATTTTGTGCATACATATTGAAGGGCTTATTTCTTTAATATCAGCTAATGTCCATTCAGAGGTTTTTTTAATGATTTTTTAATGTTTCCAATAATTTTTCTTCTTATTCTGCAATCAAATCTAAGGATATAATAATTATTAATGTAGATGAGTTCCCCAAAAATGCATACTTTAATTGATCAGGAAAAACTTTCATGACAAGTTCATAAGGTTTTTCTATATAAGGAATCATAGTATATAATTTAAGTTTTCCTGAACATAATTTGAACCCTCAGTATTTATCTCATCTAATTTATCTTCAAAATCACTTACAGCTTCACTTTTTAGTTTTTTTTGATCATATATGATTTCATATTTTTTATCTTATATGACGTCACATCTTTCTTGGTAATGCCTAGCAATCATATAATCAATAATGTCCATTATGTAACATTTACCATATTTTCCTTTATCAGAATATTTTATTGATTTAAGCACATTAAATGTAACTTCTTGATCATTAACTCTCATGATTAATTTGCTTTTTTGAACATCTATCATGGAACATCTGGTAGCAAGAAAAGGTCTCCCCAAAATGATAGGAATTTCTTTATATTCTTCCATATCTAACACAAAGAACTCAACAGGGAAGATAATTTAATCCACTTTAACAAACACATCTTCTATAACCCCTTCAAGATAAGTAATAGATCGATTAGCTAATTGTAGGTTTATAGTAGTGGGAGATATCTCTCCTATGTTTAACCTTCTAAATATTGATAATGATATAAGATTAATGCTTGTTCTTAGATCACATAAAACATTTCCATAAAATTTTTCTCTAATTGCACAAGGTATGGTAAAGCTGCCAAGAAGTTTAAGTTTTTTAGGAAGATTTTTCTGAATTACTATACAAAATTTTTCCCTAAGTGCAACAGTCTCATAATCTTCGAACTTCCTTTTTTTTATTTAAAACTTCTTTCATAAATTTGGCATAACTTGGCATCAGTTCCAAAGCATCTGCAAACAAAATATTAATTTTTAGCTTCTTAAATATCTCAAAAAATTTTGAAAATGGTTGATCCAACTTTTTCTGCTTAAAACTTTAAGGAATAGAAGGTGGAAATATTTCTAAATTAATCATAGTTGGAGAGACAGGTGATTCTACTTCCTTGGGAATAGTCTCCATAGGTTTTTCAGTTTCATTGATTTCTTTTTTGACTTTAATCTCTTTTTCAACTCCAATATTAAATTTCTTTCCACTCTTCAGTTGGAAAACTTTAACTTGTTCTTATTCTTTATTTTTTTCTTTAGGATTGACCTCAACATTTCTAGAAAGTATTCCCTGAGATCTATTGTTTAGTGTGTTAGAAATTTGTCTTAATTGATTCTCAATATTTTAAATAGCTACACTTTGACTTCATAATTAATTGCCCATTTGTAACACCCTTTCCTCTATAGATAACTTCTTCTCCTTAACTTGATGGTTATTAAAGCCACGAGGAAAAGAAGGTTTATAGCTAGAGCTACCCTGGTTGTTCCATTTTTTCAATGGGTTTAGTTGATAGTTTCCCATTATCGACTTCCACCACTAGAATTGTTATTCTTGTTAAATTTAGGATAGTTTTTCCAACCCGAGTTATAATAATTAGAATAGGTGTTATTGGGTCTATTAATAGCATTTATAGTTTCTAATGAAGTTTGAGAATCAATAATTTGTCCTAAAGAATTTTCTTCAATCTTATGAGGTGTTTGAGAAAAATTCATCCTAATTTGGTCTATTTTTCTAGATAATCCAACAACCTGAGATGAAAATATTGAAATACCATCATTATCATGTATATTGGCTACTTTCTTAGAATTCCATTGAAATTTATTTGTAGCAAGCTCCTCAATTAATGAATAAGCTTCATCGAATGGTTTAGACATTAATGATCCTTCAACAGCAGCATCAATGATTGATCTAAAAACTCCTACGAACCCATTATAAAAAGTTTGAATGATTAACCAGTCTAGAAGAGCATAATGCTTAGCGGTTTCTGAAAGTGGAAAATACTTAGTCAAAAATGTTTTAGCTAAATCTCCCTGAATTCTATTAGATCTAGGTGCTAATGTATTCAATCACATCTTAGATTTATCCCTTAGTGAAAAAGGGAAAAGTCTAAGTCTAACAACATTGTTTTCCATGCCATCATATTTAAATGTAGCACACAGTTCTAGAAAGCTTGCTAAATGTAAATTTGGATCCTGAGATGGTGTTCCCCCAAACAGATTATTTATACAATTTATATAATTTTAGGTTTAATTTCAAATGAGTTAACTGCTACAGTAGTTGTTTTAATACTTAAATGAGTTTCATCTGTTGTAGGATTTGCATAATCTCTTAAAGGTCTTTGTAAATTATGATATTCATTTTCAGCAATTTGAGTATCAATATTATTTTGCGACATGATTGTCATTTTTTGAAAATTATGAAGTCCTTTTTATTTTCTAATTTTTCTTATAGTTTGTTCAAAATCGGAATCGTAAGGCTCTAAATCTTCAGATCCAGAACTACGAATGTAAAACATAAAATTTTAGAAAATAAAGTAACACACTCAAAATAAAATATTTTTAAAGTTTTTAATTTTTTATTTTTAAAATTTATCTTTTCGATTTTTAAGTTTTTTTCAATATTTTTGGAATTTAAAAAGATAAAAGTACCAAAATTATTTTTAATTCTCCTAGAAGTAAATTTACAGTTTGAATATAGTTTCAAAGTTAAGATGTTCCATCGCTTTCCCTAACAACGACGCAAAAAAATTGACCCGACCCACAATTACATTAGTTTTTATATTTCTTAAAATTGCCAAAAACATAGCCCAAATTATATTTGGTGGTTAGTGTGAATAAATGAAATAATTTGGAAAATAAATAATAAGTTTTCACACTAGGGGTACTACGCAAGTATATGTATTGTTTCAACTAATATAGGATTTATTTAAAACCCAGTATCATTCCCACGAGGAAAGCAGAAACTCTTAATATTGACTTACAAAACTCTATCTAAATTACAAATAAAAATGATAGGAGAAGAATGTCGATATGTTGGCAAAAGTTTAACACTAAATTTAAGCAGGAAGTAACAACTAAATTTAAAATTTTAATGAAGTTCACAAGATTAACAAAGTATAAAAATGAGTTTAAATGGTAAAAAAGTTCTTTCTCCTTTCAAAGATATGCTAATAAGTTTAGGATTTAAATGATGAAAAATATAAAATGATGTATTGTGTTAAACAGGAGCATTCCTAGTCAATACCCCCTCTCGGTGCTAATAAAGAACATTAGCCAAACTAGAGTTTTTCACCATCTTTTGTAGTAGTGCTTAGTAGATTATGGCCTCTCACTTCCAAATTACCCACTATGTCATCTCTATGAACCTACTAGGAACCCTTATGATCTAAACTCTGAAACAAAGTGATAAAAGAATCTAGTCTATCACCCAAGAAATAATAATTCTACGCCCATCAAAACTTATCACCCTATTTATTTGCACTCCCCTTAGGTGATCACAACGGCTCTACCTAAGTTAAGAAGTGAAACTCACTAGTCGATGAAATCATAGCCCTCCCGAGTCATTATGTTTCTCAATGGATTTTAACAATATAAATAGCCAGTTTACAAAGTCAATGAAAAACCAGTGAACTATCACAGTTTTTTAAAATAAAAAGAAATCTTCAAATCATTCTCATCCCAAATGATAAATTCTCAAAAGTAAGGAGAAATAAAGGGAACAACTCAAAATTCATGGAAATAAAACAAAAACACATGATTTGTATTGAAAGTCAGGTCTTACAACAAAATCTTAAACATAAATACAAGATACCAACCTTTATGTATTCTCCCAAAAAAAATCCTAATGTTTCCTTGAAGCAATCTCCAAACTCTTACACAAAACAAAGACTCTCTTTATCTCTCTCTTACACACACACACACACACTCCCGAAAAGACTCTCTGAAGTCCCCTTTTTCATCCAGAATTTGGCTTTAATAATAGATAACTAAAAATCACCAAGAGTCACTTCAACCAGGCCTTCAAAATTTTGTCAAATTTAGTAAATATTCAGAAAGTTGGTTACTGACGCTATAGCACCAGTATGGGGTGCTATAGCGCCCAACCCGCTCGAAACCTAATGCAATAGTGCCAAGGGTCGTGCAATGACGCCAAATGAAATCGTCCATTTTTGCTCCATTTTGTCCTCATTTTCTCTAAATGTCCATTGGATGTATCAAAAACCAAAAACATGTAAAATACATTCCTTTAAAGTGCAATATCATCAAAAAATATGCATAAAATGAGCATGAAATGTATACTAAAAATAAGTAATTTTTAGGTGGATCAGATAGCCTCTAATCTTGAGCTGAATTGCCATCAAGCGCCAGACGGTCTCGGGTGTGTGTCTAAACTACCAGACATTATAATCACAATAATCTTATTTCATAGTAGATTGGGCTGAATGGCCACATTCTCGAGGGTACATAGCTAGGTTCGGTGGCAATTCAGCCCTACCCAGAAATATTCCTCTATAGAGACCATTCAGAATGTGAGTTGTGTTTGGTAGCTAATGTTATCATTTGAAATCTCCACACACCCATCCGGATCCTCCCACTACCTTAGGAAGCCAAGGAGTCCACTTAAACAAGCTAGGGGAAATCATGGTTTGGGACACCTTACCTGCGTCGCGGCTTAGGACGATGGTTAGCACAGATTTCTTCAATGAATTTCTTACAAAAATTCATAATTATGAGTTAATGTGACTAAATTTCAATCACATTGAGTCCCCCATAACTTCTGGATCAAAAAGATGCTTCACCAGGTGTTCTCCGTGAAAGTTGGGGTTTTAGACTAGACCGTTGCCTGGGGGCCATCCTTGGGTATCGAGCACTCAAAATATCCTTGAAGACCATTGATTGTAACTCTTAGGAGGTCCAATAAATTATTTTGGCACTTGGACATCTTTCTGGGCATTGAGGAGCTTAAAACAGCCCAAAACAGAGCCAACCGGGTGCCTAACAACCCAAAATAAGCCATTTTCTGCCGTTTAGGCTCCATCTACCTGAGAGCATGCCACCTAGCTGCCATTTTTGGTGCTAAGACACCACCTCCTTGGTACCTAGGCACAATGTTTGGTGTCTAGCCATTGCTATACTTCCACATCACAATTTCGACGTGATTTTGAGATCGTTTCAATGTCGTTTGAGGTGTTTGAGCAGAAAACTAAAAAGTGGGTGGCTAAAGACCCTTTTGACCTCATCTAGAAGGATCAAATGCCCTATTTAAGGGGAATTTTGTTCTTTTTTTTTGAAAGAGAGGTTTAACCTAATCTATCCCCCTCATTTGACCGGGGCTTGGTTTTTCCTACTTTGGGGAGGGGAGCTTGGCCCCCCTCTTCTTCTTCCTCATCGTCGGTGACAGTTTTGGCATAAGAGGGCCTGCAAATTGCACCTCTCCACCTAGGTCTTATTCTTTATCATCTATTTTAGAGAGATCTTAAATATATGCTCTTGGAGGAGAGATTTTGAAGGTATTGGTGATGCTTTAGAGGAGATCTTCGGAGAGAAAGTAAGAAGGAGGGGTTCTCTTCCTTTCCTTCATCTTTTTCCTCCTCATTTCTTCTTCTTCCTTATTTTAATCACATTTTACAACAATTTTTAAGGATGGGAGAGGTTTTTTCTTAAGGAGGAGCTTGGGATCAAGGTGGCCACTCTCCTATGCCAATGGGGAGTTTCATCCTTGCACATGGAAAGTTTGTCAAAAGTTCATTGGAAGTTTGTCGAAAGTTTGTCGGAGCATCGCCAGAATTTGCTAAAAAAATGTGGGCTCTCCTTTAGCATAATAAGATTGTGTTAGTAGTTGTCATGGTGGTGAGACTTCCTTATCCATTAGCTGACCCTAGGTTTAGTCGGTCTAGGCACATGGATTTGATTTACCATATAGAGAGGAGGTGTTAGATGACACGTGTTGACGGGTCGAGCACCTATGTGATGGATCATTGACTTACCTAAGGGAAACTCTAGGTTAGGAATCACATCTCTCAGTCGCTTCTATTTGAATCCGAGCATGTTGTGAGCCTTAGTCCTTGATCCCTATGGGTTGGAATCCTAATTTTTCATGGCTTTGGAAATCTTATTCTCCCTTGAAGGGAATAGTTGAGTTTCATCTTAGAGGTTGGAAAAAGCGTTATAGCTAGTCGTTCACATAAGATTGTGGGCGTTCATGGAGTAGAAAAATCTTTGTACAGGTCTGCCTTATGAACGGTGGAGAGTTTATCTTATACAAGAAATTGGAGGAGGAAGCCCTCTACATTGTCATGCCAAAGCCAGAGCTAGTGATACCACAAATCCAAGTGTGTTAATCTTAGGTTTCTTACGTGAGCTCGTTAGGACAAGCTCAACATCTCATCGATTGTGTTAGGTTGCATTGTGATGCACTAAAAATATACACTTTTAGACCTATATTTTATACTCATTTTTTATGACATTACACTTTAAAAAAAGGTATTTATTATGTTTTATTGTAGGTTGTTGATTTTTAGGACTTGAAGCAAAAAGGAAGCAAAAATGATGGAATATGGAGTCAAAATGGAATTTTTTAAGAAATACTCAGCGCCGACGACGCCAGGCTTGACGTCGACGGCGCAGACCTACAGAACAGAAGCCAAAATTTCCTCAGCACCAACGATACAGGAGCAGCGCCAATAGTGTCATTTGATAGAGAGAAATAAATTAATTCACAGGCCACTGACGCCGACGGTGCCAGAATTAATATCAACGACACCAAAATGGGCACCAACGGTGCCAATGTCAATGCAAGACCGATTTCTAAAAGATTCGACAAATTTGGATGCTTTTTGAAGATTTTTTGGATGCACCTATTGGAAAATCGATATTAGGCTCTATTTAGAGCAAAAATTGATCAAAAAATCTCTCTTTTGCCCCCCCACCCAACCACTTTAAGTCCATTAGTCATTATTTCTTTAGAGTTTTGAGCTTTGTGGTGAGTTTAAGTGTGAATTATTTTCTAAGATTCATTAAAGAGGGAGAGAAGTGAGATATTTCTTCTTCCTTATACCTTCTAAGAGAGAATCAAGAGTATTGTAAAGAGAGAGAGTCTAAGAGAGGCTACAAGAGATTTGCTTTGAGAAAGATTTTCAGATAAGTTTTGTTTGTTTATTATTGTTGTATGGACTTACTTTTATATATATAATTTGTGTCTTGTTGTATCTTTCTAAAGAAGTGTGAGTAGTTTTATTTATCTTTCTACCTAGTTTGAGATATGATGAAATGAAAAGATAATTTGGATGTGCCAATTTTAAAATATAAAATAAATTATGATGGTTTTTTCACTCTGTTCTTAATTTACCATTCAATCTGGCCAATTGAAATGTTAAAATATGTTGTGAAACATATGATATGGGAATGGAGTATGAGTTCTACAGTAGAGTGAGAATCACATTTAATTCCATGGAGGAGTATTTCGTTCATGGAATTAAGTGCAAATAAATAGGGAAATATACATTGTTCGGCATAGAATTGGAGATTTTAGGGTGACAAACTAAAATCCCTAATTTGGTCTTAGTGCTTAAGAACTATAGCGAGCGTCAGCCTTCATGGGAAGGGAAGTGGGAGCTCTGGAGTGAGAGTCAATATCCTCTCAGCCTAACAACGAATTTAGGAACTGAACCTGAGATTAGCCAATGATTCTCTATAACACTGAATCAGGGTAGAGAATTAAAATTTCTCTTATTTGGTACAATACAGATTTAAACCATTTATCTCATCTTATTTTACAAAAAAATCATTATAGTGTGAAAGTTGCTCTTTCATATTAGATAAATTCATCATATAAACATAGTTTGGTAGTTACTGTTTAAACTTTGCATTTCAGTTTTGCTAGTAGTTAATAATTTAGTTCTGATAGTACATCAAATATTCAAAATTAGTGGCAGTAATTTTATTTTATTGTTGTGAATTTCCTAATAAATTTATCATTTCAAATTTTGCAAGCTCGTTCTTATTAGCCTGCTCTTTTTAGAGATGTTAATAAATATATAAAAATATGCGATTGATGTCAGCGAATAGGAAATATTTCTAAAAGAAATGAAATGCCTCTAAATTACACTTTGAAATTTGAAATTTTTGATGTGTGGGGATTAAATTTTATGGGACCATTTATGCGTTCATTTTGAAATTTATATATACTACTTGTTGTTGATTATATGTCCAATAGGATTAAAGCTATTATTGTAACTAAATGTGATGTTCATAGTGTTTCAAAATTTTTAAATAAAAATATTTTTTTAAGATATGGAATGTCGAGAGTGACTATTACGGATGGAGGATCCCATTTTAGGAATAAGTGAATCGAGAAATTGATTTAAAAATATGATATTTTACATAGATTCTCTACTACTTATCATCCCCAAATGAGCCGTCTAGCAGAAATATCAAATGATGAAATAAAATGAATTTTTGAAAAAGTTGTAAGTTCCTATAAATTGGATTGGTCTGTTAGATTAGATACTGCACTCCGGGCATACAAAACTACTTATAAGTCTCCTTTTGGAATGTCCCCATGTAAACTTATTTTTGGAAAAACATGACACTTACTAGTAGAATTAGAGCATAAAGCATTTTGGGCTATTATGGAATTAATTTTAATCTAAAAGAAGCTGGTGATAAAAGATTATTGCAACTCAATGAACTTGAGGAGATTAGGAATGAAGCATATGATTATGCAAAAATCCATAAAGAGAAAATGAAATATGGCATGATTGGAAGATTATAAAAAAGAAATTTGAACTTGGACAAGAAGTTTTATTTTATAATACAAGATTGAGATTATTTTTAAGAAAACTGAAATCTAGATGGTTAGGACCATTCAAGGTGATTAAAGTCTATCTTTATGGAACTATTGTTATTAAAGATCCTAAAATTTGAAATATATTTATAGTTAATTTGTATTGATTGAAACATTATTATGAAGGGCACATGCCACAATTTAAAGAAATTTTGATGTTGAGTCATCCTGCTTAAACAATAGTATGTCGGGCTGACGACGTTAAACCAAGCACGTTGTGGGAGGCAACCCATATATATATATATATATATATATATATATATATATATATATATATATATATATATATATATATATATATATATATNTTTTGTTTAATAAGTATTTATATATTAGGAAATAATAATATTTTTGAATCCTACACAATTTTATATATCATAAATTAATACAAATATTGGTATTGGAAGAAAATTTGGAATTTAATTGAACCAAAAAAGGAAGCGACGCAACATTGGCCTTTGACGCTGATCGTGCCCTTATGCACAAGCCATGGCACTGACAGCGCCATCGGGATCGCTGAGTGTGTCCCGAGCAATTCCTGGGTTCAAAATGAATTTGACAAACTTTGGCGGGATTGCACTCCAAAATAACCACCTAGAGGTGTTTTTAAAGGCCTGAAAACTGCCTTGGACGACCAAAAACTTTCAAATTTTGAAATCAATGGCTTTCAATTCCAGAAATACTTTAAGGTATGAAGTTTTTAATAAAATAAAATTTATAAGTTTTGATGCGAAGAGATTATACAACAAAGAAATTACAAAGAAGAGACTTATCAAGGAGAGAGGCTTTATCAATCATGGATTGAGTAATCCAAGTTCATAGATTGAGAAAATCAAAGTACAGAGATGTTATGAAGTTCTATGCTAACTTGAAAAGTCATCATAAATCTTTGAGGGATTATATAAATCCTAAAATAGATGAAATCCACTCAAGTATACAAACCCCTATCGTAGAAGCTGACTCATTTGAAATAAACCCTGATATTATTCCACTAGCGCAGAACAACCAGTTTGGGGGAACTCCTTCGGAGGATCCCTATTTACACTTATCCAGTTTTATAGAGCTTTGTGCTACATTTTGTTATAACGGCATGTCAGACAATGTTGTTAGACTAAGGCTTTTTCCTTTCTCACTAAGTGATAAGGTTAAAATTTGGTTATACTCATTAGCACCTAACTCTATTAAAAATTGGGAGGAGTTAACTCAGAAATTCCTAGTTAAGTATTTTCCACCTTCAAGGACTACTAAACTTAGAAATGATATTATCTCATTTTGTTAGTATGAAGGGGAATCAATATATGAAGCCTCAGAAATATTTAGGGAACTCATAAGAAAGTGTCCACACCATGATATGCCTAATTGGTTAATCATTCAAACTTTTTACAATAGGTTAGTAGAATCCCTTAAGTTTATAATTGATGCTACTGTTAGTGGATCGTTAATGCCAAAACCATTTAATGAAGCATATGCATTAATTGAAGAAATGCTACAAATGAATTTCAATGACCCTCTACAAGGGTAAATCCTAAAAATGTAGACAGTGTTCATGATACAAATACGATTGCAATTCTTGCATCTCAGGTTGCTGCAATATCAAGGAAGTTGGACCAAATTGGAATGAACCAGCCTCAATTTACTGCAGTAAGTGAGGAAAGTTCATTAGGGCATATGATTGATTCTAACTTATCATATGAAACTTTAAATACCATAAACAACTCGTATTCTAACTTTTACAACCGAGGTTAGAAGATTCATCCTAATTTTAACTCTAAGCACTCTACTTGGAGTAGAAACCAATAATGGTAAAATAATCATGCAAATCCTAATGGAAGTTGGAATAATCAAGGGAACATAAACTATAAACCTTCATTTCCACCATACTCTAAAAATGATCAACAATTTGAGGATAAGAAAATGTCTATAGTAGAAGTGGTATTGCAAATAGGAAACCAATTGCAAAGTTAAAATGCTACAGTTAGAAACATAGAGAATCAACTTGGAAAAATTGCTAATTCACATAGCAATAGACCCAAAAGAACAATTCCTAGTAACATTGAGATCAACCCTAAAGAGAACAATAATGAACAAATAGTAGTTGTCCATCTAAGAAGTGTAAGAGAGATAGAGGATGTGGTCAGAAAAGAGAAAGAAGTTGTGAGAGAAAAAAAGAAAAATAAAAGACCCGAAGAACATGTTTCTAAAGAACTGGAAAAATTAATATCTCCAACTAAAATCAATTTAGAAAGACCACCACCTCTATTTTCTTAAAGACTTATACAACATGAGTTGGGATAAACAATTTTCAAAGTTCATGGACATACTTAAGAAGTTAACGATAAATATCCATTTTGCTGAAGCTTTGAAACAGATGCCAAGGTATGCTAAGTTTATGAAGGAGATATTAAATAAGAAAAGGAAATTTAGGGATTACGAGACAGTTGCATTAAGTGAGGAGTGCAGAGCTGTATTTCAGAAAAAGCTTCCTAAGAAAGTTAAAGATCCTTCTAGCTTAACAATTCCTTGTGTAGTTGCAGAAAGATTATGTGGAAAAGCTTTATGTGATTTAGGATTGAGCATTAGTGTGATGCCTCTATCTATATTTAAAAGGTTAGATTTAACATATATTTCTCCCACTACTATAACCCTTTAATTAGCTGATCGATCTATTATTTATCCAAAAGGTGTTATAGAGGACGTGCTTGTTAAAGTTGATAAATTTATCTTTCCTATGGACTTTATTGTATTAGATATGGAGGAAGATAAAGAATATCCCACTATTTTGGGGAGACCTTTTCTTGTTACTGGACAAGTTGTGATAGATGTGCAAAAAGTAAAGTTGACTATGAATATTAATGACCAAGAAGCAACTTTTGATGTTTTAAAGGCTATAAAGTATCCATCTGAGAGAAAAGATAATAATTGTTTTTGGATGGATGAAATTGATTATCTAAATAAGACCATTTCCAAAAAAGTTTTGAGAGTAAGTTAACAGATGAGATCGAAATGGATTTACATGATGAGTTTAAAATGTTATTTAAAGAAGACTGTATGTATGTTCGGAAGAGGTGTGAAATGATCGACGTTACCGAAAATAGTAAATTTTTAATTCCATCTGTTGAAAAATCTCATGAAATTAAAATTAATATACCCCATATAATTTTAAAGCCTACCTATTTAGAGAATTTATCTACACCACCAGTCATTATATCTTCATATTTGACTCAATCACAAGATGAACCTGAATTGAATAATGAAATCAGTAAAAAATCTCCTATGAAAGAGTTATTCAAAGTCATTGAATGGCATATTCCATGGTATACAGACAAAATGAATGAGATTCTGATGTTGGGGCAGATTATTAATGTAATTAACAGTTACCCCCCAGAGATTTTACCTAGTGACCCTGAGATATATTCTAAAGAGATGAATGATGAGCAATATAAACTTATCGATCTAATATGTTTCAAAAGAACTTTGAGTTGAGAGATGAAAATAAGGATATTGAAAGACTAATGGAAGAAATTCCTGAAGAATTAGAAAGATATATAGAAAGACCACCTCCATCATTTACTCAGTACCAAGAGGAAGAATTAGAAGATAACTTGAGAGGCAAGAGTAACCTAGAAGAATTTGATTCAAAGTATAAATTATCTAGAGAGAACCTGATCCAAAATTTAGGAGATTATGAAGTATCATATAACGATCCATTTCTTATAAATTTCAAGGATGATATTAATATTAAAATTGAGGAAATTACTAGAAGAATATTGGATCCAGAAGGAAGTATGAGGAATAAGGATATGAATATATCTAAAAAGGAAGAGCTGAAAAAAAATTTTAAATTTGAGGACTTTGTAGGAATCTTTGGATCTGGAAAAGATTGGACGATTGATCAAGGATTACTTAAATGGAATTTTGATTCAGGTGGAATCATTTATCGGGCTAGCAACGTTAAACCAAGCACTTTATGGGATCCATATTTATCAGTGAATATTGATTTAGTGTGCTTGAGAGTTATGATTGTTAGTGTTGTATTGTGTTTTCTTTTATGTGGATTGATCATTTTGATTGATGATTGGTAGATGTTTGGATTGTTAGTGGCTTAAATTGCTTTTTGTGTGTCATGAGGGAGGTGATGATTAGACTTGTATGTTCTCTTGAAGTAGTTAGATTGACGAGTCCACTACAACTCGGGTCTGACTCAGACTTGAGATTTATAAGAGACATCATAAAATCTAACAATGACAGTTTCATCTCAATTTTGTTACTTCCTTTCGCTGACTTTATTTTCATTTGATAGGAGTCGTGAACCTATTTGATGAGTAAAATGTGGATGACAATACACTATCCTTATAACTATTAGAGGTTCTTAATTAATGGGATATGGTGATACTTGGGGTTGGTGCTCGAGAACCAATATATCAGGGGTAATCTTATCTTTGGAATTAAAATCTATAAAATCATTTATAAGTACCCAATATATCTGTGTAGTGATTCTATTAGAAATTGGAAGTAAGTTAGTAAGATGCGATGAGATGGAGGAAGAATTGACCTCATTTATTTTGTTTGTTTTTTTGCGTTTGTGTTACAATTTTATAAGACTTGAAGAACATTTTTATATTCCAATGCTGATACATGTTATGCTAGTTAGACTTTTGTTTAGTTAATTTCAGTCTATCATGTTTAGTTTAGATTTATTTTCTACTACACGTTTTCTATCCTGATAAATGACAGTAGATATTTTTTATAAACATTTGTGGTAAATAAAATTTATAAACTGTTTTTCTTCCTACTTGTATTTTCTGTACTAAATGTTATACATGTTAAAAATCAAGTTTGGGGTAGGAAGAAAAATAGATTTTAAAGTAAATATACTTTCTTTTAGTTTAATATTATTGCAAGCATGTCTTAGGCTAGATTTACTTGCTCCTGCAGTCATTCTATCATGATTAAGAATATATATAAATTTGATAGGACGTTGTAGTAGTCAATAGATTTAACTTTTACTTTTTCTTCGTGCTACATTTTATGGAATTAAGTGTAAAATATTTAAAAATGCAAGTTTGGGGGAAAACAAAATTTTCTTTTAAAAAGAAGTAAACTAAATTTTATTTTTCCTCTATAAACTATATTTTTAAAATTAATTTAACAAGACCTTGGATATTGGAGTTTAACTTTAAATGACTATATTTATGTTTGTAAATATTATGGTAAATTTAGGTAAAAGTTTTTAATAATGAATATTAATTCTAAAGTTAAAGATATATGGTATGAAAGGTTTAAGACCATGTTTTTCTATTTAAAAGTAAAAGAAATTGTATTTTTGAAGTATTAAGAGTTTTAGAGTTTCATGTAAAAAGAAAAGAATGAAACTTCATGAAAAATCATAAACTAATATGAATTTATAAAGTGAAGAAAGGTAAGGAGTTTTGACTTTAAGAAGAGGATAGCGAAGTTCAAAATTATTAAAGGGTATCCAGATATAATAATCCTAACTTTATTAAAAAAGAGAAAAAAGAGAAAAAAAATGAAAAAGGAAAGAAAAACAAGCGAGGAGCTTACTCAAAAATTGACTTCACTTGAATCAACTTAAAGAAAAGGCTTTATAACATTTTGAAAACTTGTATTAGAGTATTACTAGCATTATTAGTAAAGTTTTCATGAAGTTATTTTTCATATGAATGTTCTAAGAATACTTGATATAATAAATTGTAATTCTTCTTGAAATGAATAGAGATTTAGAAATATTAAATTTGATTGCTAAGTATTCTTAGACATAGAATTTGAATCTAAGTTATTAAAGGTTTTCTAAAATTTTAATATTTTTTTATTAAACTAAAGTATAGAAATTTATAATTTAATCTCTATCCTAAGTCATATTTTTATGTAGTAAGAGGGTTACTTGAGGATAAGTAACAGATAAGTTTGGGGATTTTGATACACCTAAAAAATGTTCAATTTTTCATATGTTTTTAATGCCTATATTTGGCAAATTTCAATGATATTGCACTTTCAAGGAAGCTATTTTGTACATTTTTTGTTTTAGGTACAGAAAATGAAGTTTTGGATAAAAAGAAGCAAAAAAGAAGCAATTTGGAGCAAAAACAAACAAGAAAGAAAATTTTGTCCTGACACATTTTGATATGTCTTTCTATGCTTAATCTCATTTACACTTCTCACGTAATTTTGAATGAAATTACACTTTAAAAAAAGGTTATTTTTATGCTTATTTTGTAGGTCTATTTGTTAGGAACGTAACACAACTGAAATGGGGTGAAATAGAGCTAAAACATAGCCAAACGAAGCAAAATGGTGGAGCTGCGCAGGGTGGGCGCCGACAGTACCAGAGCCGACGCCGGTAGCGTCAGAAAGCAGAAAATGATACCAAAATGGCACTAATACTTCCCAAAATAGCGCCAACAGTGCCCGGGACGGTTTTGAGGTGGTGTTGGGTGAATTTCTAGAAGATTCAATGTCTTTAGACGCTTCTTGGAGGGTTGCTTGAGACATCTCTTGGGAAATATGTCCATACTCTATAATATAGTGCTTTTATGTCCGAAAAAGGTGTGTTTCTGGTGTGTGTGAGTTAAAAAAAGTGGAGAATGTTTAGAGATCTTAGATTAGGATTAGAAATGTAGATTTTTACCTTTTTGGGGAGATTGGTGAGGGGATTTTGAGAGAATATGTAAAGGAATATTCTAGCATTGCATGGATCAGCAGGAGACTTTGTGGGAGAAATTTTCATCTTTCTTCAAGGGGAAAAAACTAAGTTATATGTTCTTCATTATCTTATGATTTTATAAACACTTATCTAGTGGATTTACTTTGATTTAATGCAATTTTTTGTTGTGTTTTCTTCGTGCTTTATGATGTGTTTCTCTTACTCTTTCTTCTTTTTTTGGAAATAGTGGCATGAGAAGATTATGTGGTTATTTTTCTTTTTCTTTCCTTTTCAATGAGTAAGATTCATGTTTAAGATATTAGGATGCATGCTAGAAGAAGTTTTAATTATAAATTGTGATGCTTTTTCAACTCCGCTCTTAATTTACTTTTCAATCAGACAAATTGAATTGTTAAAATATATTATGAGACATATGATCTAGGAAATAGAGTATGAGTTCTAAAACAAAGTTAGGATCACATTTAAGTGCAAGTAAATAGGAAAATATACTTTGTTAGCTGTAGAATTGGAGATTCCTAGGGCGACAGACTAAAAATCCCTAATTCTATCTTAGTGTTTAACAACTAAAGTGAGAGTTAGCCTTCAGGGGAAGCAAAGTGGGAGCTCTGGAGTGAGAGCTAGTATCCTCCTCGCCTAGCCACAAATTTAGGGACTAAACTGAAGATTAGCCAATGATTTTCTATAACACTGAATCAGGATAGAGAATTAAAATTTTTCCTATTTGGCACATAAAATATCTATTGTATCTCATTCCTTCACATTATTCAATTCACTACACAAGAATAGTAGTTTTTAACATCTTAAAGTTCTCCAAACCAACTCTTCCAAAAAGGGGTATCTTTAGAATTAATATTTACATTTAGGAATTGTTACTATTCTTGCATTTAACATTCGTACTTAGGAGTAGTTGCTAGATAAAACACTATTTTAATCAACCTTCCAAACTAAGGACTAGTAGTAGTAGACTGAAATTTGACCTTGCTTCCTCGTGGGATCAATACTCGGGGCTTAATCAGAAAGTCCTATATTACTTGAGTGATACATATACTTGTGTTTATATTATTGTAACTATATAGAAAATATAAAATTAAGCATATAAAAAAGTCACATCATCACACAATATGAATTTTAAAAAAGAATTGGCCTCACATATGGCCTATTTTTCTACATTTGTATTTTTTAAAGTATGGCAAATGTAGTAAGCAAGAATAAAAATTGGCCTCACACAAGGATGGGAGTATTCTCATAAGAAGGGCTTTAAGTGCACATCCGAGCGAGGAATTCTTCATGTTTACTTCAATTTCAAACGTTATCGTTATTGTAGGTAGAAGTCCCAAGTTTGCAATCATTGAATTGCTTCGAAGAGAAAACAATGAGTGTGATTGATCGATCGATCGGCGGTTGAAGAAGATCAGTCTTCCCTTTGTATTTGTACCCCAGATTTTGCTAAAATTTAGAATTAACTTATATGTATATATGAAGCCACATCTTATTGATACTTGGTGGCTCTAATATTGTTACTATTTAGTTAATGTTAACCAAAATTATGTTTGAGAAATTTTATAATAAACTCTTGTATATATATATATATATATATATATATATATATATATATATATATATATATATAT